>JBAMYA010020445.1:0-16767 GCA_037176975.1 Arrhamphus sclerolepis | reverse complement strand
CACACACACACACACACACACACACACACACACACACACACACACACACACACACACACACACACATATATATGTATTATGAATACATGGAGCAGCAGTCTATATACTGGCTGCTTGCTGCTCAATATAAAGCAAGGGTGTGAGCATGAATCAGAGAGGTTTTATTATCCTTTTGACACACACATAAATATAGGTATAAAGGAAGCTCTCTATTCCACTTTGAGAGCAAAGAGCAGCAGTATGCTGGCTCAGATAAACGAGATGTTTGATAGGTGCTCCATGTGCCAAAGGATATAGGTACTTTTACGTGACCTTTCTTACTTTGTGGTGTGCTGTAAGGTGCCACAATGTAGTAAAAAGTCCTTAAGAGTAAAACATTTTTGATGAAAAGGAAATGTTGGAAATACGGATTGTAGAACTGGCTTTATTTATAAAGCATGAATATGTAAGGTGATAATTTTCAAATCACAGAACCAAACCCATAGTCACTGCATCATTTTTCTGCCAGTAACTGCAGCATGAAATCAAAGCTTTTTTTTGTTTGTTTTTGTTTTTTGCATTTTTGATTTTTCTCTGATAGTATTTTGTTCCTGCGTCCCCAGGTGACATTCACCTGCAGTTCCACTCCAGTGGGAACCACTATGTTTGGAGAAAGGTCACCTCCACAGTGCACAACATCATTGTGGGCAAATTATGGATTGACCAGGTATGTTTACGAACACATCTAATTGGTAACCATTCATCCACAATACCAAACCTATTGTCTCAGAACTCCTGACCTCCAAGAGTAGCCCATAGAAATCCTTTTCTTCCATGTTAGTTCCACGAACAAGACTTTCAAGGCAAACCCACATATCACATGAGTATGGATCTCTTCAATCTCTTGGGAATTATCTCAAGCTTTGATCTAAATAACAGTCTCTTCTTTATGTGCGATGGCCCAGTTACAAAGGAGGAAAAAATGGCAGGGACAGACATGTTCACCATTTCAGTTCGTGCACAAAACACATTGTTCCCAAGTTGTTTAGCAAAAGCATAAAATGTTTTCAGTTTTATGGAAATTCTTAGCATTTGCAAATAAAACAAAGCTGGAAAATATACAAGTTGTTGATAACAACATCCACATGTCGCTGCTTATCTGGGTCTGGCGTGTGGGTGCAAATCAGGCATCCCTCTTTTTAGCCAGATCTTCCAGCTCTTCTGGTGGCATTCTTGTCGGATATTGAAATCATTTCAACTATTCACATCAAGGAACAGTGCCTAATCTGACTCTCTAAGGGTTAGCCCTGACTTCCTTTACAGGAAGCTCATTTCTTCTGTATTTATTTATATTCTTTCAGTTAATACCCACAGCTTGTGATGATGGCTGAGTGTAGGAATGTAAATTGATCAGTAAATTAACAGCTTGCTTAGCGTTCTCTTAACGGTGACAAACTGGTACAGTGTCTATGCAGGGGCTACACCAATCCATATCCATTTTCCATTCTTTCTTCAGTTTTGCCCTGAAATTCAAATTACAACCTGGAGGACCAATAGAACCACATTGTCCACAAAAAGCAAAGATGCTGTCCTGAGCTAACGAAACTGGACACCCGAAGCCCCCTTGGCTTTGCTCAGAAATGCAGAACAGAATCTGTTAAGATTGGAAACTGAGGAGGAGACCACTGCCCACCAGAAACAAATCATGATGTCTTGCCAGACGTTGGAATCGCTCTGACATTGCAGTAGCCCAAAATTAGCCAATTCCAGCGGGATAGTTCAGTCAGGAAACTGAATCAAAATACTGAGCTCACATACACCCCTCTACATGGTTCATTCCTGTTACGCCCACCAAGTTTATTGGTCTGTTTAAAGGAGCATAATGGTGCTCATCTTTGCTTTGAGAACCAGTGCTTACCTGCATGTATGTGTTATAGCAATTATATTGAAATATATGTTATTAAGGTATTAATTAAAAATATATATTCATTTTAAAATGAACTTAATTAATCTAATTAAATTACACAAATTAATTGATACAATTAATAGCAAGTTCGCCATAAGAGACATTATTTCCCCTTTCGGGGATCAATAAAGTACATATCTAATTAATTCAAAACATATACCTATAGTTATGTAATTTCCCTTCAAGGGTTATTAAAAGTATTGAACTGAAGTGAATTGAATATGTATTCATGAGTTGAGTGACTGAAATATTTATCATGCCATCATCCATGTATGTTTTCCTTTGTGCATGTGTTGAAGAATATACCAAAATGACACATATGCTCATAACTGCTCAACCATAGCTCTGTCAACATGTCTGTATGGTTGAAGGACCAACATGTATCAAATGTTTAAAGCATGAATGACACTTCCTTGTGTTGTTTCAAAAAAGCTGATTAATAAGGTAGGATTTGATGTTATTTTTGAATGCTGCACAACTAAGCATATCACATATTTCAGCTGATGACATTATGTTAAAAATAGCTGACATCCTCAGTGTGTTTGTGTCTCTTCTTCCACCTCTGTTTGTGTTTGTGCAGTCAGGAGACATTGAGATTGTGAATCACAGGACCAAGGAGACCTGCCAGCTCAAGTTTTCTCCCTACAGTTATTTCTCCAGAGATGTCCCACGGAAGGTAAATGTTTGGTTTTCCACACTTTACTTTTACCCAACATCGACATGACGTCATGCAGTGTGGATTTAATTTTGTGTGATACTGCCTCCTGCTGGCAAATGTCAGCAAATGTACTGTAGATAGTCTACGATCATTGGTTAGTGTACAATATCTGAAACTTAGTGAATGAAGTTAAATCAAATTAAGCTAATGTAATGAATCCAATGGTTGAAATGCATCTGAGATAAAAAAACAAAACAAAAACATTCTACATTTAGGGCTCAGTAGTAGTAGTAGTAAATCATTTAGGATAGACTGAATAACTGGAAATGTACAAATGTTTTCCCAGGTGACGGGGGTGGTGGCAGACAGTGGAGGCCAGGCTCATTACATCCTCTCTGGTACATGGGATGATAAAATAGAGAGCGCCAAGATCATTCAGAGCAGTCGAGGGGGCAGTGGTTCAGAGGGCAAGCAGAAAACGGTCTACCAAACTTTGTCTCCCAAACTGCTCTGGAAGAAATACCCTCTACCGTAAGCCTGTCTTATTAGTCACATAAAACAGAAGATTCTAATATATTATAGCTGTTGCATATAAGCTGCAATGTTAAGTCAATTAAACATCACTAACTCAGCCAATGTCCTCCTAACTTTGTCAGGGAAAATGCTGAGAACATGTACTACTTCTCAGCTTTGGCTCTGACCCTTAATGAATCTGAAGAAGGAGTGGCACTGACCGACAGCCGTCTGAGACCAGACCAGAGGCTGATGGAGGAGGGTCGATGGGACGAAGCAAACTCAGAAAAACAGAGGCTAGAGGAGAAACAAAGAGCAGTGAGAAGGAGGAGGGAAGCAGAGGCCTCAGAGGCGCTGGATGAAGGTATGCAACAGAGAACAAGCACTGTGATATCTGATAAGCAAAGAGTAGCTGAAATAGACTGAGACAATGGTTTTTGATGCTTTACTGAATTATTGAGAGTAGAATTTGCAGCAGTGAGTCACAGTGAGGTCTCTGCTGTTCATATCTGTCATACATACCTGTTCTCAGAAACAAGATAAAAAGTATCAACTTATGGTAATAATAAGTTGAATAATAATAATAAACATTAATAGTATAATGAAAAGAAAACTATGAGTTGGTTATTTATTATGGAGGAAATATTTCAATAACCAGTTGGCCCCCTTTGCAACTTTAAAATGTCTTCCAAATTTCAGAGCTTCATAATCATCTAAATTATTTGAATTTGAAGCTCTATATATTACTGTGATGACCAGTTCAGAACACAACATGGTATTAAATTCATTATTATAAACAATGTGTTTAGGTCTTAGAAATACAGAGAGGAATCAAAACCAGTGTGAACTTTACAGAAACGTCTGCTGGAACTTTTCATCCTGGTGACATTCCTGTGTGTGTTGTGCATAGGCTAGATTGTATTCAATGTACCCATGACTTGTCTTTCTTTTCCTCCCTCTATTGATGGTCAGAGTGTGATTATGACTCTGGTGAGTGAGGGTTGCCCTGGACCCGTTTGTTGTGCATCTCTCTCTCTCTGACACATGCACACACACATACACACATATATGACCACACTTGCCATCCTCTTGTGTGTCCTTTTTGTGCTCTAGGAACTGCATGACACTCTCATGTCAACTTCTTCAAATACAAATACAGGAAAAAAAACAAGACTTTTTTTCCTGCATACATGTGACATTTTCATTCAGGACTGGCCTCAGCAATGTTACATTTTCTAACAGCTGTATCTTTAATACAGTAAGTATTGCCACTATGCTGTAGGGAAGCCACGGTAGCATGTGATTAATTAGGACTTCATTCAGCAATGTCATTCTGTTCATCTAGCAGAGCACTTTTCTGGTGCACATATGAAGTTTTATTGAAGCCTTGTTAATCTTATTTAAATATTCTGTAGAGGGAACATCAAAAGAACAGCTGTACACAGAGTGTACCATTATTTGACTGCTAACATTAATACATCAGAAAACTGCAGTTTGTCCATTGTTTTGACTGCTTCGCTATCATTTAATAAATGAATACATTATTCAGCTAAGAAATATTCAAAGAATCATACTTTTTTTTCCTTCATCATGCTCAATCCCAGTTTTCATTCATTTGTTTATGTCAGTTTTATTTTATGATTGACACCTTTGAGTTCAACCTGTTTCAGCTTGGTTCACCTTTGGTGCTCTAACAAACGCAGCGCACAGCAATTAATTTCTTCTCATAAGTAACATTTGTATAAAGGTTAACTGATTGCTCAGTGAATTGCCTGCAAGTGTGGCTTCTCTACCAGAGGATGATTGAACATGGTGACCGAATAACATTTGTTCTTCTTTCCCAGGTAGAGATTATGAAGGCTACCAGCCGTTGTGGTTTCACCAGAGGAGGGACTCAGTCACTGGAGAGACAAGCTTTGTGTACAAGGGCGGATACTGGGAGACAAAGGAGAGTCAGGACTGGAGCATGTGTCCTGACATCTTCTAACCCAAGAACTCATCTCAAATCACTCCTAACCTCATCGGACAGAGAACCGCTCAGCCTCTGGTCCTCAGGCAGTGGAGCGCAGCTGGCTTTTGAGCACCACTTGGACCTTTATGAGCATGAGAATGTGTATGTCCCACACACTCTCGGATTACACTGTAACCTCCAAATGTACATCAACATTTTGTTTTTACTTTGGGGGAAATGACGGGGTGTTTTCTGAGCAGACCTTTTTGACACTCGACACAGAGAGCAGTGAGAGAATTTGTGAGATGATGGCTTTCTAACACCACACAATGACGGTACCTGCTCATCCCTGATGCTCTGGTGATCTCCAAATGATACCCACACTGCTCTCTCCTGATTTGGCCCCATCACATTTGGCCCCTGTTTGATAGAAGATCACATCAAGACAACTTATTATCAAATTGACAAAATTCTTAAGGGTGTCAAATACACTTGTTAGCATTAGTGCGAGAAAAATCACCCTCTTAATTTATCCAGCAAATGGCGATTTATCTACTTTTGAAATCTTAAATTAAAGAAATGATTGCAATCACTCTAAAAAAAAAAAAAAGAATAATGTTTACAGGTTTTATATCTGAAAAGATCTGTCATTTCTATTTAATTATAAGCTGTGGAATTGGCGAGTATAAAAGGAATAACAGTACAGACAATATCAGAGATGACTGCTTAAATGCTACAACAAAATAATATTTTTATTGGTTAAGAAAAAAAGTATCTTAATTTCAATAAAGTCATCAGAAAAAGTGCATTTTGACTAAAAAGGTTACATCAGTCAACTATAAAATCTGTAACAGTGAAAATCAGCAGCATAAAAACAGTTAAAAGTTATGATTTGTTTTGAATTATTATGGGTTGCTGCACAGTTTGATATTTGTGCTAAAAAAAAAAGTTAAATAATAAATCTTCAAAATATAGTAGAAACCAGAAGTTTGCATATGCTGGATGAAAAGACACATAACTTGTATTTTTGTTTTTTTCACTGTCTGGCATTACATCAGACAAATATTTTCCGGTCAGACCAAAATTATGTCTACTTGCTAAATGCCAGAATAATGAGAGATTTTTAGAGGTTTTTTTTATTACTTACTTATTCAAAGTCAGAAGATTATATACTCTTAGATAACTATGTGTTTAAACGATTTAAGTAAGTCCATATTATGATGTCATAGCTTTGGAAGCATCTGATAGGTTAATTGACAGCATTTGATTTAATTGGAGGCACAGCTCAAATATGCTGCTTCCTGGGGTGACATCATGGAAAAGTGAAAAAGAAATCAGCCAAGATATCAGGAAGAGAATTGTGGATGTCCACAAGTCTGGTTCATCCTTGGATATAATTTCCAGATGCCTGAAGGTGCCACGTTCATCTGTTCAAACAGTTCTTGAAATAATTTTGGTCTAGCCATTATACTGCTCAGGAAGGAGATAGTTTCCAGAGATGAACATGCTTTGGTGCAGAACATGTGTATCAACCCCAGAACAAAATCAAAGCACCTTGTGAAGATGCTGGCTGAAGCTGGAAAGAAAATATTATTATTCACAGTGATGTGACTTCTGTACCAACAACATAAAAGAGTTGCAACATAAAAAAGTCAGATTATTGCACACAGGGACAAATACCTTAATTTTTGTAGACATGTCCTGTGGTCTGATGATCAAAAATTGAACTGTTTGTCCATGATGACCAAGTTTACATTTGGAGAAAAAAGTGAATGTTTTAGAGTGGTCATCACAAAGCCCTGATCTCAATCCTATAGAACATTTGTCAGCAGAGCTGAGAAGGTGTGTGCCGGCAAGGCAGCCTACAAAACCTGACTCAGTTCCCCCAGTTCTGTCAGGACGACCAAAATCCCAGCAAACCTGTGAGAAGCTTGTGGGAAAACAAAAAAACGTTTGACCCAAGTCACAGAGTTTAAAGGCAAACCTATCAAATAGATGTATGTAAACTTCTTACTTTAAAGAAGGTAATAGAAAATTCTCTTTTTATCTTTCCCTCATTATTCTGGCGTTTAGCAAATAGAAATAATTTTGTTAATCCTAACTGATGTAAAACAGGAAAGGTTTAGTCTCATTTAGTATCAGAGTGAGAAAAGAAAATGGGTTTTATGTCTTATTATTCAGTGTATGTAAATATCTGGTTTCAACTGTACATTTTTGTTGAATTCTCTTTCAGCATAAAAATAGAAGTCTCTACGATCAGCACCCATTTAATATTTGATCAGGCAATTAATTTCTATATATCATACACTGAAGACTGGTTTATCAAACCTAATGAAAGATTCATTTCATCTCTTTCGTTTAAAGTAAATGCCAGAGTTTCATTTAAGATGCCTGTTACGAGTTTGTTCATTAACCACTCCCTGTAGTCCATGAAAAGGTTATGCGACAGCTTAATGTTATTATTTTGAGCTTCTTTGCCACTTTGGTGAATTTCAGTTACTGAACATGCAATCATTTTCCATTCGTAATTCTGAGCCAAACCGCAGTAATTAATCGTTTTTAGTTGTAAAACAGTGTTGAACTTGTAATGATGCAACATTAAAACATTCATTTTACACTGAATTGTCATCATAAAGCAGCTAAAGCACTTATCACTGACTAAAGTTTAATACAAGTGTCTCTGTTGATATGGAGAAATGTTCACCGGATATATAAACTTTAACTTCTGTCATATAGCAACACCCTCTGTACCCTCAGCGACCACTTAGACTAAGATCACTTTTCAGTGATCATACAAAATATTAAGTGTGCACCTAATCACTGAGACGATTGATTCATTGCAGACAAAAGTGTTTGAGTAATGTGCATTACCTGAGTTCCACAGCCTCATTAGTCGTTAGTTTGTAGCTGGGACGTTTCTGGTGCGTTTACTGTGTCAGAGACTGGAGCGGTTTTCTCTGAGCAGCCCCAGGTGACAGGAGGTCAAAGGTTATAAAAGCAGACAGGGCTGGTTCCTGTAGCGCTCCACTATGTAGTCAGCTACAGCCACAGAGGACTACCTCGCCTGCTGCTCCAGGCTCACCACAGCTCATTCACCATTTGTGGACATGCTGATCTGGGATCAGCTCACAAAGGTACCCTGAGTCTTTTGCCTTTAACTGACTGAATAAGGGAATGAGTCCCCTGACCTGTGCACTACAAGTCTACGGTTAAAAAGAAAAAAAAACAAAAAAAAACGAGTTTTGAAAACCAGTTAGTACTTTTTTGTAATTATTGTTAGGAATGTAGAATTCATGGCTGGGGGTATTGTATCGACCATCTAGTCTATTTGTGTGAATATTTTGTGATAAAAGAAAGATATTGTAAAAATGATAAATAATTGTACTAATTAGAATAAGAAATTATCTGTACAGAAGGACTGAGGCCTGAAAGATTTGCTGTCATTTTTAACTCTTTTCTTTTTTTTAATTTTTTTGACTGATTCTATACAGATGGACATTAACCCTGAAGCTCCCAAAATTTAGCCAAAAACTGTCAACACTGAAAATATATTGATGCTCACACCTTTGAAACATTGGTGATTTCCTTTGATGTGCAGGATATGAAAATGTACAAAAGAAATGCACTGGAAAATAGATTCCTTCACAATCGAGAACCTCTCTTTGCTTTTTTATTAGGCGGATGGATTGAAAGCTATTTTCAGTTTGATCAAATGAGCTTTTGAGATATTTGTTTGTGAGATTCATCGGTGTATTGATGATTCGATAATGAAATGAATGGTGATAGATGTTGTTTTGTTTTTTGCACAAAAAAGAAAATTCCTTTTCCCATATTCTTAAAAGATTTTAAAACTTTTTTTGAGCTGTCATAAGCACACTGTGATCAGTCACAGAAATATCTTGTGTGAACCTAAAAAAAAAAGTTATAATAATTCAGCACTTTTGGCAATGAATTTGTTTTTAATTTTCCAGAACCAAATTAGATAATACCTCTCCTCAACCTCTTTTTTTTTTTTTTTTTTTTTTTGAGTGTAACCTTCGGACAAAACCCTGTTTTTGGTTTCACATGCTAAACAGTTTGTTTTTTTAGCTCAGTTAACAATGAACAAAACTTAACAGTAAAGCCACTAGGTTATAAATAATACATTTAATGTTTTGGGATTCTTTTTTTCTTTTAAATGCAAGAACCCTTACTGAAAACTATTTCTTTCATTTTACTTGCCTTCTGTGTTTCTAATCTTGCTTGGTTTCACACAGACTCAAAAACATCTATTAGCATGTACATAAATACAAGAAATTGATAGAGGTTGTGTACCCTTTTAATCATATCAGAAGTGTCACTTGTAAGAAAAGACTCCTGCAGTGACATGCTTCCTTTGTGCTATCTTTAAGTTTATCATTGTGCAATTATTTCTGCATCATTGACATCTGAAAGAACACTTATTACTGCTAAGTGGTGATGAAGAAACTGTACAAATGGAAATGTTCCTTTTTGAAATTCACCAGAGGTTTACCTTAATATATTGTGTTTGAAATTATTTTATATTTGAGAATATATATAATATATTTTGAATGACAATAGAGAGCTCACCAGGCAGTGCGTTTTAATCAGTATATTTGCAAATAACACAACCTCAATTTCGGTGACTTGCCCATGGAAGTTGCCCTTTTAAGGGCCTGTACAATTTACTGCTTGTATGGTATTGGACAGGTGTAGCAATAACACAGTGGGTGTAGATTTCCTAGTTCATAGCTGTTGTTGCTTCAAACAGAACAATTGTCTGCCTCAATACAGAAACGAGGGAAAAAAAAACAAAACAACCAAAGTGTAAGAAGTTGGTGTACTGTAGAGTGTGTGACTTTTTAGCTTTATTTTGTACGCTTTTATTTTCAGTTCGGATTGCTCCCTTCTCCTGGGTGCCATTATTCTTATGTCAAGTGTGATCATACAGTTTGTATGCATAACAGGTTGTGTAAATGCATGAGGAGGAAAAATGTGCATTTCCTCCTTTTTGCTGTTTAGTTTTGAGGCAGAAGGATTCTGATAAAGATGTGAAGATGCAAGATTTTTTTTGTTTTTTGTTATTTTGTTTTGTTTTGTTGTTTTTTTTTGTTGTTTTTTTTTTTTGGCCTTGCCTAAACTGAACCTTGCTTAATTCTCCTTGTACTGTGACTCATAGCTTTTTTTGTGAGATGATGGTGATGTCAATTATCTGTATTATGAAGGAGGTTATGAGACACATCACAGCAGTGGCCTGGTACAGGTAGAGGTGAGGTGACAGACCTGCCTTGACTCTCCAAATACACACCGTGTATTCAGGTGTAACTAAAGATTTAAATGAGAGATCTCTTTTTTCCCCAAAAAATTGTGTATTTTTCCCCTTAGTTTATACTCATTGTCTTTAAAGAACAAGGAAAAAGTTATTTTAAAAAAAAAGTATTAAAGTTATTATTGTTGCTACTGGATATCTGTTTTCATGGTTTGTTTCTTTAGTTTTTGTAGGCCTGTGTTTGTTTTGTGACTGGAAAATAAGTTTAACAAAAGCGTTGAAACTGTCAGTACAGTTCAAAAAAAAATGTCTCTCACTTTAGATTTGTTGTAAATCTATTTTAACTTTCCTTAAACGGGATAAAGAACGGAAGATAAATGTCAATGCAGTGGAAATTTGATTTTTCTTCTCCGTTATGTAGTGGAATGGATAAATTATACTCTAATCCAATTTTTAGTACAATTTTGGGGTCTACCTCGAAATTATTAGCTATTTGAGTAAAAGTAATAACTTGACCAGCTTCCACTATCTCATTGGGAAAAGTTGTATTCACAAATTCGATATTTCTGAAAGCTAAAAGGACGTTGTTTCAGACTTTAATATTGGTGAAACGCTTCCACAGTCTTGACTGAGATTTGCTGCATCTCTAGGCGAGTCGCGAGCTGTTTAAACGTTTCCATGGCAACCAGTGTCGGCCGTCATTAAGATTCCAGCAGCAGCTGTTGATGAGCTCCAACCGTAGAAAAAATTATAAAGTCTCTAACACCAACAGAGGAGCCAAGGTCTGCAGCGACTCAGCCTCTTCTGAAGAAAGTAAGTCAGTAGTCGTTAGTCAGTTCCCGGTGTTTGAGCGCAGCGCAGTGACTGGTTTCAGGAGTTTAACGTGTAATAAACTTGTAGGATACTTGTATAACTTAACTACATAAAAGTAAAATCAGGGCGTCTGTGGCTTTTGCTCAGGCTGAGTTTGTGTGGTTCTAGCTTCACTGGATGTTCACTGAAATATACTTCTTACTGGTTGAAACAGTTTAATTATGTAAATGTCAGCGTTTGAAGTGACTGAGCATCAGTCCTAATCATACATATCAAATATTGACTAATTATAGTACATTTGAACCCTTAAATTGCCATGGTTTTGTCATACTGCAACCATTTTATGGTCTAAAAACACAATAATATATATACTTATATATACTTTTTTTTTATGCAAACTGGATTATTTATGGTTTGATTATCACAGCCATGTGTAAAAGATTAACAGCAAAATTTATTTATAGGCCTTTGTATAATCATTTTTTGTAATGTCAAATTTCATAATACGTTAGACTCTTACACATAAATGTGCACTGAACAAAAATAAGCTATAAAAATGTTATTTAAAAAAAAATGTTTTACTTCTTTTAAGCCAGCATCAGTCCTAATCATACATATCAAAGTTGATCAAATGGATCAAAAGTGGTGATTCAAATGAATTTCAATGTGCACATTATTTATTTACAACATTTACAAGAGTCCAAAAATTAAAAAGAAAAATGAGAACACTCAAAAATGCATCAAAGGGTTAATGTTCACTTAGTGAGGTGGAGAAACCGGGAGAGAGAAGTTTATGGTCTCCTTAGTGAAAGGGCTTGCTGACTTAGTTTCCTGGACAACTGAGCAACATAACCCCCCCACCCATCTTTTTTAGTGCCCAGTCAGCCTTAACCACTGGTTTAAATCAGGAATGCAGTCTCTATGGTATTGCTGAACACCTGATTATTATTTCTCCAGCTATAGGACATGGATGGATACGATGACGCAGAGAGAGATGCAGAGGATACTGACAAACTTCTTTATGGTGGTCAGAAGTTTTCATAAGTGTTATGCAGGGCTTATTTGTCACTCTCATATACCTTTGCATATGTTCAGGTGAATCTCATGTATCCCCTTTTAGATATCAATAGCATTACCAGTGTCTTTGGATTGGATTATCGGCCTTCCAAAGTGGACTACTGTGACCGCCTCCTAGATGCTATTGATGCAGAGCTCGATCAGCTGCAGGTCTAATCTTGTCTGTTTGATAATCTGTCGGTGTGTTGTTGTTGTTAATTCTTTTCTCCCACAACATGTGTAATTGAAAGCAATTGTTTTTAATGTTCCTAGGTCCAGCTTCCAAAAGGTGATATCATTTTCAGACAACGCGATTGCAGCAATGCAGTCCTCACATTACCAACATCGGAGATTTTGACAAGTTCTGTTGAACCACAATTCAAAGGCAATGTCTGATTTTATATTAGTTTATTTTCAATAATTTTTATTCATGACTACTTTTGACAGTTCCAAGTTATTTTAGTGGAAAGGTACCAGCAATTTTGTCCACATGTGTATGTTTGAGACTCCTTTTTGTTTTTCAAAAAAAAAAAAAAAAAAGCTACTCTTAGATGGAGCCAGTCTCAGAGCAAACATACAGAACTTGGAAATACAATATTAAATGACACTTATGTCTGATACTATTTCAGTATCTCTATAATTGGAGGAAAGTCAAAATCTTCTCAAAATTATGCTTTTCCTTGGACATTTTTGGGTAAATAAAAAGTTTTGGAAGACTCGTCAGCCTAAATGTTAGAATAAGTGGAAAATGAAGAAATGCAGATAAGAAATTCACTTTAATTAGAGTAAGCTGTGCATTTTAACCGTGCAACATACTTAAAGCAGCACAATGGAAAATAAACACAAAAAAACAGTTTTAGCTGTAGTTCAACTTATAACAAGGATAATACTTACAAACACGGTAACAGACAATTGCATTTCTCAACCAGAGAGGTTGCTAAAGTGCACAATCTTATGCAGTGTTGCTTTAAAAATGAATTATCTCTCCTCTGCTCTGTCCAGAGAATAAAGTGGACTACAGGGACAGTCCTGTCACTCATGAGGATCCCAATAAGACATTACACAGATCAACTAGTGAAAAAGAGGAAACTGAGTGTCAGAGGGAGCAGGTCACCTGGAGGCTCAAGAGGCTGCTTGGAGACATCTCTAAGCAAGGAAAGATTTCAGGATTAACAAGGTCTCCTTCAGAGAGTATCTGCACTGAAGACTTTGTCAGACGCTTCAAAGAGGAGATGGTGGAAGTGCCTTTGTCAGACAGTATGCAACACTTAGGCAGTGAAGAAAAGGCGGAGATGACAGAAATCTCCAATAGTGACACTTACCTGAGTGATCGAGATCGGACAGGTTTAGAGGGGCATGGATCAAACAGGCCTGGCCATGGAAAGCATCATAGAAAGGTTCTGTCTGAAAACTCTGAAATAAATATGTCACAACTGATTAAGAAAGAAGCTGAAGAGAGAGGAAAAACCCCTCAGTGGCCTAGAGGTGGTAGCAGCGGTAGGTACAAACTGATAAGAGCTGTCAAGTATGCATTAAACTTTTCAAGTCGAAAAGTATGAGATTATGCCATCCCATCTTTCACCTCTATGTGGCCATGTGTTGTTTTTTTTTCTCCTTTGTGATCCAGAGCAGGTTGCTGCTTAATATACATTGATGTATACTAAGATTTGGTATTAGAATTTCTTGCAATAATGACATTAAAAAAATGTCTTATTTTTTTCAGGTGGGAGGGTTATATGTGAATTTTACACAACAGCATTCTGAACAGTATTCTTACTTTTTTCCCCTCTAACAACTGTCTGCACATATTTGAATGGCTTGTGCCACTAAACAGTATAAAAAAATCATTCATTCAGTACAGATGGCTGCTGGGTGGCCCACTGGTTAGATCCAGTATGCAGAGGGTACGGTCCTCCTGCAGCGGTTGCAGGTTTGACTCCCGGCCTGTGACCTTTTGCTGTGTGACTTCCCTTCCCCTAAAAACTCACTAATATATATAGTTTTTAAGATTAAGATCTTAAAAAAAAGTTTTTCAATTCAAAGTTGCCAGTCTTCCAAACCATATATTTAAATCACATCATATATTAGGTGACTTGGCCTCAGAACAGAAGTATAACTTCAGTTCTGTGAAGGACTGGGGAATAGATAACAATATGTTATTTGACAACTACTGCTATTCTCCAGATTACACTACATTCACACTAGTGTCTCCTTAGTTTCAAATGTGTTTTCAGAATCCTTATATCTTTTTCAGGAATGCCTGTGTGGCATTTTGACTCTGTGTCTATTGACAGTGACCTTGATATAGTTTTTACAAATCAAGGGTAGCTGCACATTAAAAATCTGACAGGTGTGGCAGAAAATGTGGAGAAATCAAATGAGAAAATGTCTCTTTCTTGCATGTTATCATTTGAAACCAAGCGACAATCTAAACAAAGGAAAAACAAATGGTTAGAGTTAAAAGATCATTGAAAATAAACTAAAAAGTGTAGAATATAATCACAGGAATACAAATGGTATGAATGAAAATTGTCTTTTGTGACTTCCAGAAGAGCAGCACTTTCTCCTTCAGTGTATCACAGACATAAATGACCATTGCAACAACCAGACTGACTCTGATACACTTACACAAGCAGGTATGGTCAGATCTGACCGCATAGTTTTGCTTTTTTTTAAAAAATATTTGTTGCAGACAAATTGGTTAACAAACATTTAACTCTGTTACTGATTTTATAAAAATCTTTATTTATAAAGTGAGGAATTCTTCCCATGGATGTTTACATTACAGAAGTCTATCTGCATGTAAAAGTCTGCATAATAAGAGAGAGACTCACAGGTAAAAAAAAAATATATTTTTTTTAAAAATGTTTTATGCATGTATGTTTTATGTTTTATTAGTATTCTTTTGTGTGCCCCTGTAGTATGTGTTCTTTGAGTGATAAAATTGACCACAGGAGTGTGACATCCAGGCCTGTAAGGACATCAGAAAAGATATGGTCAGATTGGACCAGCATGAAAAAGCAACATGGGAACCATAAAAGAGTAAGAATGAATCTCTCTATTGCTCTAAACAGATGGATAGATTATATATATCTATGCACATATGTATTATTTTTATGTATAAAAATAAAACTACCAGAAGACAACATAACAGATGTTCAGGACAAATACCTTGGGGATCCCACAGGCAGATGGCAGTCATGTGGAGGCAGCATGGAAGTCGGCCACAGCTAAATATCTAGGCTACAGAGGGTGAGTCAGCTGAATGGGGAAAAACAATGCCCTACCAGTAATCAAGTGTCAGGTATCCTGGCCACTGGAAGAGATGCAAGCCATCAATGTTACGACAAGGAAACTCCACACCATGAATGGAGGGTTTCTCTCCAGGTCCAGCATCCTTGTGGACTAAATGAATGGAGGAGGCCAAGGACTAGTGAGCCTCAGAGACACTATTAAGGAGGAAGCAACAGGCTTCTGGGAATACGTCAAGAAGATGCACCCCACTGATGACCTGCTAAATTTATGTGTCAGATGACTGAAACCCAGCATGGAGGAGGACCAGAGGGGCTATCATGGAAGGACAACCCCCTGCATGGCATGTACCACCTCAAAATTGAAGAAGTGGCTGACATCGGACAAAGAATCCGATGAAACAGAGCAGTCCATCACATCAGGGTGTAAGATGCTGGCATGCAAGACATACATGGAACACCACAACCAGGTAGCATAATACACAGAAACATCTATGTCAAGTATAGACTGGAGGTCCCAGGGTTAAGATGAAAGACATCTCCAAAGATCAAGAACAAGTGGATTAAGATCCTTTGGGACTTCAAGATCCAGACTGACAAACTGGTGATGGCTAAGCAGCCTGACATAGTGGTGGTGATTATAAATCAAAGGATAGCCATGGTGATAGACATGGCAATCCTGAGTGATAGCAACATCAAGAAGAATGAACAGGAGAATCCCAGAAATATGAAGGGCTAAAGGAAGAATTAGAAAAATGTGATGTGTGAAGGCAACAATGGTGCCAACAGTGGTCAGGTCAGTGGGCCTGTAGCCCCCAGGCTGGGTGGATGGGTCCCACAGATACCAGGAACATCTGAAGAAGATCTTGTACAAACAGGGTGACCAAACTCAACTTTAGTAACTGTCTTTCTGTTCTTGGTTTTAACATAGATGTGTTTGTTGTTTGTTTGTTTTTTAATTTTTTTCACTCAAAAAAAACAGAGCATTTCAATCATGTCAGTGCTGGAGCGTGAAGAAATAGAGCGACAGCTGGATAGTGCCAAAAGAGAACTGTTTACTGAGCAGCGACGTGCAAGAGAAAAGATTGAGTCTCTTGAAGAGGTAAAGTATTAAAGTGTGTTCATGTACAAGATAACTAAATGACAATTATAAATCGATTCCAAACAAATGTAACCTAACACAGTTCATGTAGCAGATTTTCATGTTTAAAAAAACAAAACAAAACAAAGGGCTTCTGCATAGCCTAAAAGTTAAAGCAGGCAGCCCATGTACGAGACTGAACTCCTGCCTCGTGACCCTTTGCTGCGTGT
>JBAMYA010020434.1:0-16767 GCA_037176975.1 Arrhamphus sclerolepis | reverse complement strand
CTGAAAATTTGTTCTGGATTGCTTTAAAGATGCAAATTGTTGTTTTGAGTACAATACTGGCTGATGTATATCTATAGAGAAGAGGGTGCAATGAAGAACACTGGGGAAAGGAAGGCAAATCACATCTTCCTTGCCTCATTCTTTGTTTGTTTTTTTGTCCAATATATCACTTAACCATGTGAACTCAACTTGAACTTGACTTTATGGATCCTGATGCCCATGCTGTGTCTGCAAGACTTCTGTCATTAACATGATAAAAGGATGAGCAAATGTTGAAAGCTGGGAATCAGTTTCGTATTTGTACAAAATATGTACGTATATGAAAAGTGGTGACTAAATAATAGTCTATGTAAATGATTTGTATTCCCTATGTACCCCTGATGAGAATGGCAGCTCTAAAAATAGGGTTTGATTCATTAGAGTTTGGGACTCAGGACTTCTGAGTCTGCCAGCAGATCTGGGGTATTAACGCAGATCTGCCGGGATTTGCACATCTCTAAAGAGTGGCACAAGCTGTTTGCTTGATTTTTTTTTTTTTTTTTTTGGCCATGTTGCTGCTGGTCTTCACTGAATGTTGTAAAGTTGTTATTTTAAAGGGTTAACTTCCTCACAGTAACCTCACCCCGTGCTTTGACTGTAGCTCAGATGTCTCCTACAGCTCAGACTATTTAACCTGGTAGATATCCATCCATCTGCTGAATAAAATAACTGTTTGATGTGATATATCAATTGATCAACCATATCAATCCAGTCACAAGCACCAGTTGGTTCTCTGATTAAGGATATTTGCTGGCAAACATGGTGGCAAAGTAAGCTTAAAATCATGTTGTTTGATCCAGCTTTACCAAATGTAGAGGCCTCAAAAATACATGTGATATGGTATGGAGTATTAAAGTGAAAATGCAACATTAATGGTCCATCTAGATGCAGTAGTTTCTGCAAGTTCTAATACAGTGGTTCCTATGTACCCAAATACTGAATTTATATTTTATGATCAATCTGCAACAAAGATTTTTTTTTTTTTTTTCCAGCAGAGACTTCAACTGGTCTTCAGTGGTTCATGCACTATCAGTGAGCATGGATTAATGTGTGATACATGATTATGTGGTGTAATGTCAACAATGAGCTGAGATGCAGATCTGTTTCGTTTTGACAATTGTATGTAAAAAAAAACACTGAGTGCAGCAGTAGCCAACAGTATTGGCTTTGCACTGATCAACACATCACCCTCTCTCCATCTACCTCCTCCTCTTCTTTGACATCTGCCTGAGAGGCAGCCTGCTGTCTTGACAGCTTTCATTTTCAGAGATCAATTAGAAAGTATTTTACAAACTAAAAGGCTGTAAGGGTGCTTGCTTGTCTCTTCAACCCAGACAAATATCAATATAAAGATATCAATGAAGTGACATGCAAGTGATGTTTTTTTTTATCCTTTTGATTCCTACTCCCTGTCGACATGGGCAATCGTTCCATGGTCTTGGTTTGGTTTTAAAATTGTTTTGTCATTCACTGTGCCTTGTTTAACTTTCTGTTTTTATTTGAAGGTCTATATTTTTGTGTGCTCATTTGCATCTGACTTCCCTCGGTCTCATTTTCGATGACTGTTAATTCCCAGTGTCTCTTCAGCTGTCTCTCCTCTCTCCCTGTCAGTGTGGTCGTTTCACTCCATCATCACATCCCTGTGCTCGCCTTAGTTACCCCCTCTTAGTTTCCTCCTTTTCTGTCGCAGTGCTCATCTTCATCTTCACTGTTTGGAACTCATGCTTCTTTTTTTTTCTGGTTTCCCTACTTATGCATCACTTTGGTTGATGTAATTAGCAGTTTGATCTCAAATGCCTCCATTGCCTGCATTTGGGTCCACCACTTCCACACTTTACAGGTTGCCCATGTCACCCATACATAAATCTGCCCTTGAGGCCAAATTAATTCTGCTGGGCAGATAGGAGTTAATTTATCTTTCTTGCGGTCTAACTGGAAAGTTCATTTTGTCTCTGTGGTGGAGAGCAGCATCTGTCAATTTTGGCAAGTGCTGGTCTATCAATATTTCTGTCACTGTAGCTGAACATCAGTGGCACAGTGTTTGTTTCCAACCATTTGTAGTATGGTGCAAAAAACTACCCAGACTTATCAAAGCTTTCCTTTTCCTGTTATTCAGAAAAATTAAAGTGGTCACGTGAGACTACTTTCATCATGAGTAGCCACCTGAGGCTTGCTCCAACGAGGAATGTAATAATAGTTTACCGTTTATCATTTGGTCATACTAATTTGAACATCCAGGGGCAATACAAAATGTGCCCGCTTGTTTTGTTTGTTTGTTTTTTATTTATTACAGTTTCCCTTCTGTTAATACTTGCAGTAGAGATAGCTAATAACATCTGTTGAAACCAAGACAGAACAGAGCTGGTCTGGGAAAAACCCTGCAAATGACGTTTGAGCTTCTGCAAAGATGGCTGTGAATTCAAGCTAAACAATTGCTTGGTTTATATATGTATTTGAGAAATCATGACTTATGAAATAAAAGCCAAAATGCAGCCTGAAACTAAGCATCCATCCAACCTTGTATGAGCCACATGCCACAGCCATTCCCTCTGAGCCTGGCAGAAAAGCTCCACGCTTGTCTCTGCAGGCTGGGAGCTGCCAAACGCTACAGTTTTCCCCCTCAAGAACAAAACTCTGAACCCAAAGCTTTCAGTCAAGTACAAGAGTGGTATTAGGGCCCATGTCAAAAAAGCTTAGAGCCAGCCAGTGTGCGCTACAAGGCTGCAGCCTATTTATGGACTCATTCACAATAACAGCCTTCTAAACCTTTCTAGCCCTGACAGCCTTGTGTGCAGGAGTCAAGACGCATGGTGCTTGGCTAATGTTAGTCAACGTGTATTTCTTTGTTAACATTGGCAGCTGAAGTCCAGTTCATGAAGGCAGGAGTTTTCCCCAAAGAGAAATGCTAAGCACATGTTTCTGGCAGCCTTTACATGCACTGAGTTGGCCTGGTATTGACCACATTTCAGTTTAGGTTTCCCTCAAGTTAAACAGTTTACTATGATATCCTGCTCTAGTGTCACCATCAGCCTGGAGAAACCGGTTTGCCACGGCATCGTAAACTGAGAAACAACAAAAGAAATTTGCAGTCATCATAGTTTAGCAAGGTTGTTATTTGCCAGCATTTTCTTTGTTGATATCAAGCTATGTGCAAAATATTTCATGACCTAATTAGCCAATACAAATGAAATGCAGACATGACTCCAGATACAGCTGGTAACTTACCTGCCATTGCTGCATCCTGCCTGAGAATTAATGGGTTACATTGTTTCAAGTTATCCAGTTACAGAGGCTGTATAAACATAGATATTCATATTTCGCAATAAAGGAAAAAAAAAAAACAACTTTTATTGCACTCTAAATTAACTCATCAGTTTTGTTTAATTTGCATAGTTCCTCTGTCTTTGACCCTTGACCTGCTCGGCTGCTTGCGATGTTGCTAAACAAGGTGTCAAAGTTTCTCCTACTAGTTGCTCAGGTTACACTTAATGATTGAACTGTGAAAAAAAGAAAAAGGAAAAAAAGGACCTGACAAGTAAGTTTCAGTGTGACATTACTAGTATGTAAGGCCAAACGGATCTAATAACACACTACTGAGATAGAGAGAGACTGCCCCGGTAAGCTAAATAAACAGTATATTAATCTGTCTTCTTATGTTAGCTGGCAAAATCAGTCATGGATGAAATCAAGGCTTTTGACAGGTAGTTGCTCAAGATGTAGCTCTGGCAGAGAGAACTTGAGAAGGGTACTGTAATGTCAGAAAGACAAAACAAATGATGAGACTGATGGAGTTTTTCATGATACTATTTTTTTTTTAATGAGTGGTAAAAACAGGACTGAACTGAATCAGAAGTCCAGGTTTACAGACTTCTGTTTTGCATGATTAAAGAACACACAGGCACAACTCCGCTCCATTCGTGCTGTAAAACATGTTGATATTTATAGCAGGAAATGTTCCTCAGATAGCATCTCTGTGAGGAGTTTTGTTACTGTCTCAGTGTATGAGCTGCAGCAGGTGTCAGGGGAGCTCCACAGGGACGCCCTGGCAAACAGCAGGCTTGTCTTATCTCACAGGGCTCGATGCTGTCAGCACTGCAAGTGTTGAGTCTACTTTTTAACACTGAAATCATCCAGACACCCATAAACTCCAAAAAGGAAGGAACTGTTAGTTGTGTCCAAACCTCATTTGTGCAATAAAACAGCCTCCTCTAGGTATGTCACACTGTCTGAACTCTCAGTGTTCCCAAACATCACATCTAAGAGACAGAAAGAGGAATATTCCATGTATCACATTAGTCCCTGAGGAACAATGGAACATTTCACCAAAATGCTGACCAAAGGCTGCATGATTTATACAACTTTAAATAAAGTGGATTGCTTTTGATTGTGGAATAAATACTTTTCTTTATACAAAATGAAAAGAAAAAAAGAGCTCCTACATGATTTTTGCCTTGAAAAAGACAGTCAACATTTGAACCTCAGTAAGGTGGAAGGCCATACTGCCATTTCCAAGTATTTAACACTAACCCCTAACCCTAGAGCTCTGGCTTATTCCCACAGTCCAATAGCTGATTCAAAATTGTTGTAGGGCATCCTGTCCAGGAAAAGTGACTCTTTGTGGGTCCCATATAGTTTGATTAACATACAGTATACCCTACCAAAAACAAGGTAGATTCTGCAGGCCCATATGGGCAAACACAGGAAGGACCACCACAGAACCTGTGAAAAAAATGTTTTTAGCTCATAGGGCCCACAAATCATTGCTCTTTCTTTAATGCTCTCTCATGAATAGTTTTATTGGACAGTATACGAACACACAGCAGTCATTTTTCATTATCTCTATGTTGTTCTATGAGACTGTCATTTGGAAATTTAGGAAAAAGGAAAACAGGTTATAAGTTGGATTCCTCAACTAAATTTAGCTCAAATACCAGGCAGTATGCTGCATGCTGCAGAACATTGTGTACTACTTATCCAGTATGCATTTTCACTGTAATCTGCGTGTGCACTCTGCTTTGAAAGCTCTGCCTCTTCTTGAGACGGATGTATGAGTAATTTTCAGCTTTACATCCTCGCCTCCAGACTGAGGCGTTGCTAAGTGCTAAGATGTCTTTTAAACATATGTCTCTAGGCTGAAAAAGCAGCGACTATGAACATGCATCTTCTCTGTTTGAGCACAGTGTAGTGTATTTACAGTTTGGTAAACAGAAAGAGAAAGGAGAAAAGAGGCCCTGGTGACTTAACAACATCAATAGGTCTGGAAGACCACAAAAGAATAACTAAAGATCACAGAATCCTTTCCTTGGTGAAGAAAAACCCCCTCATGACATCAAAAGAAAAAAAAATTCTGGAGGAGGAAGGTGCATCATTAAAAAAATCCACAATCACAAACCTTTAGGAATGTAGATAAAGATGGGTTACAACAATCTGCAAACCAGTGTCATACAAAATTGCAAACTCTCAGTTATGCATTTTTATAAAACTGACTTGCACGATATACTGTGGCCGAAATGTTTGAATCAAATCTCTAAACCTTGGTTGTCTGCTCTTCTGTTCATCTTGAGCTTGGAGGATGATGTGAAGACTTCGATTTTTGGAATTAAATGAACCACATCCAGCTGTCATCACTTTAGCACTGGGTAACCCAAGGTGCACCCAAATACTTGTTGTAATAGAAGGAGTGACTGTAGTTTACTTTGAGTACCATGCGGTCAAAAAAGGAACAATTTATCTGCTTGAATAAAATTAGTATCCCATACCTTCTTCACAATTTACTAATGTTGTAATCAGTTCAGTTTGTACTAAGATCAAAACAACACCAGGACCACAGATGACTGTAAACTTTGCTTATGCAGACACAGACCAGATGTTAGTGGGTTTTAATGGCTTATGTGTTCAGCATGTAAGGGATTAGATTCACTTTATATCTGTGAGTGTGAAGGGATTGCAGCCTTTAACATAAACAAGGATTTCAATTTAGGTGGTTGTACGTTCCTCTAACCAAAGCTAATCAGACAACACACAGGTTATGTTTCCCTCAGGTATGGTGTTTAGCAGTCTTGAAATAAGACCAGTCTCATGAATAAGAGAGAAGTTGAAGAGTACACTACATTATGACATATATTTATTGTAAATTTTCCATTTTCCTCAGTCTTCTGCTGCTTTAACTGATGAGTGGGGCTTCCCTGCTTTAAGAAGCCAGTCGTTTAGTGTTCAATGTGACACAGGTCATATTTTGAGTAAAGGGAAAAGTTTAAACATTTGACCATGAGAATTATTCATGAAAAGGTCTTACTTCACAGACAAATTGGTCAGATATCCAAGTTTTCCCCGTGCTGACGCAAATAGCAGCTTTTGAATGTCATTAATGACTACATCTGTCAGAAACCCACACAGGTTTACTTTACTTTCACATCACACGTGCAGCACACTGTTCTTCTTAAGTGAACAAGCGAATACCTTTATGCTTCAGTGTCACTGAGGGAACTGGGGGAATGGGGGCTGATCGGAGCTGGAAGACAAAGGCAGGGTAGGAGGGGATGAGCTTTCATCTGGATTAACTTGTCTGTTAATGGGTGTGACAAATTGTCTGGAATCAACTGACTGCAACACACTTCTGCACACACATACACACACTCACAATGAATACAAAGAACTGATGTCTGTGTCATGAAAAACTAAAAATTCAGCATTTCTATCTGTAGCGCCTTGGCCTATAAACCACTGACAAACATGGAATAAGACGAAGCTATGAGCTCAAGTTGAGACTGCATGCTGTGTAAGTGGCTTGGATGGACCCCAAAACCAACAATACATTTCTAAAGCTTCGAGTGCCCAGGGTCAGAGCCTGCAGTCTGTTCCGGCGGGTGTTATTGTTCGCTGCCTCTGACAAACCAGAACAGGTGGAGACAATTCTCTGACTTTATTCACACACACCCACCCCCTTCCCTTCCTTTCCCTTCCCCCTAAGTGCCCCGCCCCAACACCGTCCTGAAACCGGATCAGGGAAGTTAAGTCATGCACCACCATTCTTCATAACTTACCGGCTCTTGAAGCCCAGTTGCTTGGCAACCAAATGTTTTGTGGCTGCACTTTTTATTTTGGCCTTTTTCTGAGTCCTCTGCACCCCCACCTACCACACACATTCACACACACTCAAGTGCGCCAGGGATTGCATCACTGAAATGCATTCATAATCTCCCTTGGATCATAGCAAGCTCGATAAATGCCTCTTGTTTTGTCTCCTTTTTTTCCTTCCATCTGCAGTTGAGAAGATCACTTTCTCTTCATCTTTCCATTTTGTGCTTCATTCGTTTTTTATTTTCCTTCCTTCTCTCCAACTCACACTGCTGATCACCAAGGCTGCCCAACATGCCGCATTTGTTGACTGACGAGTCTGAGAGATGTGGCTAACCACTGGGAGTGAGCCAGTTGATAATGAATGCAGCGAAACAAACAGTGAAAGAAAAAAGCAGTGAAACAAAACAGAAATTCTCCACTCTGCATCTCAGTAAGTCTGAGATGATTTGAGAAAAGACTTGATGGGAGGAGATGAGCTTTCTGAAAGTCTCTCAGCCTATAAATAGTACGAGACCGCCCCCTCAGAAACACAGCAGCACTTCAAACACAACAGGCCTGAATTAAAGATAAAGGAAAATATCTGGAGCAGACCGTGGCATTTTTGATTCTATCGATGAAGCCTCGAATGAAGCCGCAGTGGGAGGGCCGACTGAGGGCTTGCCCTACCTTCTGCAGCAAAAATAAAAGGAGCAGAAAGAACTTGAAATTCAATTCCACAGACTAAACCACAGGCTGCCTTCCAGTCGTGACAACAGCTCCTGTTTACTCAGTAGCAAACACAGGTGGAGAGCTGTGTGAGAATAGCTCCTTTTTTTCTTCTTCAGCCTTTTCTTTTCCCTCTCAGTGGACCGGACTGAAGATGAATGCTGCACACTGATGCTCAGACTCACAGAAACCAGTTGCTATAGGAAAAAAACACTCAGTTACGTAGCCTACTGTCAAACTGTGATGAGGTCTCAAAGGTAAAAGGTAATATGTCACTCACTGATGCATGATTTGTACAAGGAACAATAACTTCAAAATGTTACAGGGGAAGAGAGAGTCAGAGGAGAAAAAAGATGAACATATTGCATTTATATTGACGTCTGTAGGATGAATATTTAACCTAGGTTCCAAATTGATTCCAGGGAGGAAGGATATTATCTGCCAGGGCGAAAAATCAGCCTTTATTTTTTAAATTATCAACATATAAAGCAACTTATTTTTGCTTTTACTTCTGTAAGGAAGCCACAGTGGATAATTATACTGCTCATATTGATTTGGCATAGGCTTGATGCTGGATGTCCTTCCTGACACAATTCCTGGTAGAATTCAAATGATCTGGTTTGGGACCAACATCATGAGTGTCTGGGAGCACAGTGAGAGTCAATGTCCTCCTCAGGACATGGAACAGTGCTGGGGATCAATCCTGTGAATTGAACCTTCTGACTGGCAGGCAGCTGACTTTAATCACTACTTCACAGAAAAATGTACCATCAGAAATAACATGTCTTTACATAATAACAAAGTTATGCCTTTAAACCCAGAATTTTGTGTACATTCACAATCACAGTATAATATCACCAACGCAAAAAAGAATTGTATAATTATTTTATAGATCTGATTTGGCCTTTACAATTACAAAAATACGATCAGAGGATGCCTGTGAAAAATAAAAGTGTCATAAAAAAAAAAAGCATTGCATTTTTTTCATTTTATCACCTCACCAGCCATTACTGCATTGTGCACTAACTGGTCTAAGTTATCTTTCCCTCTTAAAGGGAAATATTATGGCTTTTTTCCTTTTCCTTTGTTTTTTTTTTTGTTTGTTTGTTTGTTTTTTGTTTTGTTTTTTTGTTGTTTTTTTTTGCTTTTTTTCTTTTTGTATTTTTTTTTAGACAGTACAACAATCCTTTTATATGGTTCTGTTGAAAACAGGGCTGGAGTCAGCCTTCCTT
Source organism: Arrhamphus sclerolepis (assembly GCA_037176975.1). Taxonomy (NCBI): domain Eukaryota; kingdom Metazoa; phylum Chordata; class Actinopteri; order Beloniformes; family Hemiramphidae; genus Arrhamphus; species Arrhamphus sclerolepis. Next base: position 7,711 of record JBAMYA010020434.1, on the reverse strand, counting down.
TTTTCTATGACATTTTTGCTGTGTCTCCCTTTCAAAACTGTCACAGATTTGTGCAATACGATTCTGATGCACAGAAAATTCCAAAGGATGTGACGTTGAGTGGAGAGAAAGAGAGAAAGCCTGGATAATTCTGTTCTGTATCAGGATGCACCACTGGAGGGATGCTGTTGTGAAAGGAGGATAAAGTCAGAGGGGAAAAGATCCATCCATTTGAGGTTCTAATGAGAGAGAACAGCTGCATGACGATATGTCAGATGGCACACATGGGAGAGAATGTACCATCCAGCATGGACTGATTCTCAGACTCACAGCTCTGACAAACTGTCATTTTGGCAAAGCCATGGGCTTTGATGGCTGAAGGTGGAGGTCATCCGTGCCCTAACCCCACCTCAGAAAACCCCTATAGCCCCTGTTTGCAAAACTCTTAAAATCTGTGCTGTGCAAATCCAGACAAGTTTCTTTAAAATATGACTAAGCAACAAATGTGGACACGTTTTTCTCTGAAAACTACAGGCTTTTTCAAGCGCTATCAACCCATGAGTACCAGAGTGCACTAACCTCCCCTCTCCTCAGATGCTGCAGACTCTTCAGCCTCCTTAAGCTTCCATCCTTCATCTGCCCTCAGTCATCTTCAAATACCTACCATCATTTATCCCTAAACATCAGCTGTAAAACCTTTCAAACCTGTTAAACCTCTCTGTCTAATGGTGTTCTTATGATGTTTCTGTTTATTTTTACCTTTAAATAGAAACAGTCATAATAATGAAGTTTCTGAAGGGTTTATTTTTGTTTGTTTTTTAAGGCTGGAATCTTAAAACATATTTTTCAGAAAAATAGCTTTCCATTGACATATTAACTAAACTCTAAGACATTTGTTTTTCAAACCTAAAATGTGCAGTAATAATAATTAAATAAATAAAAAACCTGATGTACACTGTGGCCTTTACAATATATTTATAAGGTTTAGTTTTACTTTACACCTGTCAGTGGATGGAAAAGTCTTCTAAACTACACATGACAGCTTCATGACAGTTTGAGCTTTTTGCAGTGCTGTACTTTCATACATATACATCACTTATGATGAACACATCAGAGGCATCAATGCCTAGGGACACTTCAAAATGCAGACTACAAAGATAGTGGTAATGGTTATGGCCCTTCCAACTGGCTGATGACTGCTCTACCACATAAAGCAACAGCTGTACACTAGCATGATCATTTGAGCTCATGAGTGCGCATTTACTGTGCCACCGCAGAACAACGTCAAATGCTGTCTTCTCCATCATGCATCCTTTTTGTTCTTTTTTTTCTGTTGACAAGGCTAAAGCTGCATAAACAGTTTCATACAAGCTCATAGCAACTATTTATTTTTCTATTTTCATTTTATTTAAGTTAAGATATTAAGTGATGCAAAGTCATGATGTTGTTCAGTATGATTTTTGGCATATTTGAATTATTTACAGTCAGTAAATTAATTATTTACATTAGTATTTACATTCAGAAACCAACATTTGTATATGTTTATATTAACTTCATTATGGAGTTGTGAAGGTTCAAGGGCCCCGGGACAATGATCACCACAAGCAGCTTCGTTTTACACCGTCGTTTATTGATTGTTTTCGTAATTGCGCTTTCCAGCGCACACGCTCACACACACAAGACGACGTCCAGGTCTTGCCCTCCCCTCCTGCCGCTGCGCCGTCCCTATAGGGGACGGAGAGTGATTGTAAATGGGGCCCAGGTGCGTCCTCCGTCTCCCGTTGGTGCCGCCCCCAGAGCCACTGAATCACTTCCTCTCTGCAGCTGAGCTGAACCACACCCCGCCGCCACAGGAGTATTTGCTATATATTCACTTTTGTATGGGATAATCGGGATGCCCTGAGTAATTATTAGTGTAACGGTGAAAATGTAGCTCATGCACTGATACATTTCTACACTTTAGCCCTTATCTGTTCAAACAACAAATAAGTGAAAACATTTTTGTCTAATCAATAATAGGGAAATTATATTTTTTTTTAAAAACTTTTTTTTTTGTTATTTTCCTGTTACAATAAAAAAAATATTAACATTTAACATTATTAACAATTAAAATCAAAAATATGTTTTCAGAAAGTTATCATTCTAATGAAACCTTAATATTCCATTTGGGAAACCTCAGTGGAAACATGTCTGAATATCTACACAAATAATTAGAAATGATTGCATGCAAATGTACACCTCTACAAGTCATACTAATTTATGCACCGGGGGTGCGGAGACTCTACATATAACAATGCAATACTTCGCATGTGCGTGCACTCACAGTAAAGCAGCAACAGTATTTCTTGGTTACTTCGGTGTTGACACACGCAACCGTTTCAGTTGATTGTGTGGCTGACAGTCAGAGGGGAGTTCAGCCTTGTTCCCTCTGTTGTTGCAGGCCCTGGCAAACTATCTTTCCATCAGATGATGACATCCAGTTTAGTCACTCAAGTGCCCTGCTTTGTAGGCTTGTAGCTGCAGTGCTCTCTAAACAGATCTGGACACTTTTCATGGAGGAGATGGATTCTGGTAAATCACCAGTGGACATTGTGGAGACGAGGTGGATATGTCATACATTCAGTTTTCTTTTATCACAGTTTTTACAGTCATATAATTATTAGTTCTTTCTAAGAAACTAGAGCGCTTTCTGCCAATGCATTTCTTTTACTACAGTTAAAATAAATAAATAAAATAAAATAAGATCCCCAGAAAAATGGGAGACTCACTTTTTTGCAGAGATTTACAATAATTTGTGCAGATTAGTTACATTAATCCATGAATGTGAGAACATGTGATACAGAGTTTCATGTCATGAAAATGGCTCAGGTGTGTTGTTGCTCCATGTGCTGGTTATCTGGTTTCACGGCAACGTTACAACTCGCAGCGACACAAGCCACAAAAACAAGCTGGGCTAAAAGAAACCCACAGAGCACTATTTGGGTCACTGAATACCTCTGTGTTTACCATCAGCCTACTGTGGGATTGACGCTTCGATCCCCACCTCCTCCTGGGAGTTTTTTCACCCCGACATGTGCAGTGGGGGAGAACTTGAGCCTCGGCAAATTTCCCAAACAGGAATTTTCACTTCTCCTCTTATAATCCTGTAACCCCCACTGCCTTCAAAACCACTGTGTGCATCTGCATGAATGTGTGTGACAGGTCTAAATCTTGTCCAAACAGCGAATCAGTATACACCAGTGTTCCATCTCAGCAGCCAACAATGCTGAGCAGGCAGTCAGCCAATCGCACGGGGCTGTGCGATGACTGGACGTGCTACTTGATGACCTTTAAGGTGAATTGCACAAAGACTACAGAATATTTGCTGAGTGGAAATGAAAACCGCCAGAGCCGCTGCTCTTGGTCCGTATGAAATGTTGAAATGCCGACGCAACATGGCAAAGACACCATGTTTTATTGCAATAACTGTAACATTTTCTTTAAACCTGTACACAGGATAAATAATTTAGTAGACATACAACTCCAAATCAGAAAATGTTGGCATGATATCTCACATTTCCTTTTCATTCTTTGTAGGCAGTCTGTACCAGAGACATTTTACGTTCTAAAAGCTGACTCTATTTAATGTTAGCATGCATGCACATTTGTCTTCCAGTTCTTCACATTCAAGTAAGAGCTGGTACAGTGAAGCTTTGACCACTTATTGATGCTGTTATCCCTTCTCACATCATTAAAAAGGCATTCTGGCATTGAGAAAAACAAATAATTATTTTCAGTTATTTAATTTCTGCCCTCAAATCTGAAGGTGCGCATCAGTAAAAAGTCATTGACATGTTTTATGTTTCAAATTTCTCATCACCTCATTAATTTTGGAAAATTGTTTCTAAACATTTCAATCATTATGTCACACATTTATCAACAGAGATCCTCAAATGAAATTCAGTTATTTAGAAAAATATGAAATGTAGGTTCATACTTACCAAAACAAGAAAGTCAAAGTAAATCTAAAAGTTAATGCATTTTTTTTTTCGTTTACTTTTCAAGCTGAATTTAAATTTTCCAGATCATTTCTTTTTTTTTTTTTCAGGAACGGCTCAGGTATAAGTGCACATTACAACCACTCTTTAAGACTGCAGAGATAGGTTTAGCTTGGCTTTCTTGGTAAGCAAAATAATATTTTTGTAGCAAAAAAGAATAAGAAATATCTGTTCAGTGATGTCTTCCATTGTGAAAGGTGAACTGGTTAGGCTTTGGAGTGAAAAGATAGCTGGGATATTCTCTCTCTCTCTCTAACACACACACGCAGACACACACACACACACACACACACACACACACACTTTTCACTGGCAGGCCTAACCCACCCCCCACCCTGGCCTCCTGTGAGCTGCTACACCTGTGAAGTTGTACAGCAGAAAAAGAGGGTGATCATTCTAGCCTTTCCTGCAATGTGCCATTTAAATCAAACCACTATGTGGGACTTCACAAAACCTGTCACCCACCTGTTGCAGGAAGTGGAAATTACAGAGTGGTGTGAGAAAAGAAAAAAAAAAACAGGTAACAGGTTGTTTGAAATGACTGACTATAGATGGAAGTGGTGGTGGTGTGTGTGTGCATGTGTGTGTTTGTGTGTCAGCTTTGAGAGCCATCTTTTTTTCAATTATGACTTTTCCTTTAGCAAATGACCTGTAATCATAAACTCACCTGACCTCCTGTGAGAGGAGTACCTGCATGAAAAACTGTTCTATAAGCAGAATCACATATGTGGATCTGCTGCATAAAAGACAAACTTTTGCACATAGCAGTAAGAGCCCCAAGCTCGGTATGCATGAATAACCATTTATGTACAGTTAGGGATGAAGTATTTGGACAATGACAACTTTATTTTTCCTTCATAAACCATGAGAACATATCTGAAAGGTTTCATAAAAGTAGGGCATTTATCATTTAGGAATTGCAGTCATTTTCAAGGGTTCAAATGTATTTAGACAATTGTAAAAATTTATGTTTTTTCATGCTTGAAGGACCCCGTGACCCTGCACAGGAAATAGCGGGTATAGATAATGGATGGATGGATGCTTGAAGGAAAATCCTGTGCCATCAATAACTCTTTTTGGTGTTGTTAAAAGCCTGCCTCATGTACCTCATGTGTCATCCAGATAAAAGGAAATAAAATGAACTGGTAAATTTTACTGGCAAACATACGTAAATGGTCAGGTACATTGTCTTAGATTTTACTCTGCTATGTCTGAAAAGTCTCTGTCAGAGGTCAAGAGTGAAACAAAATTTGAATTCTCATTTGTAACCTTCTCAAAACATCTTTACAATATTTCATGACTGCAGTGAATATTCATTTAAGCAGTTAAATCTTAGACTCTAACTCAACCTCAAGTGTGTTTATGTGTTATTAAAGCTGTCCATTGTTTGCTGCAGATGAAAGTACATACAAAAAGTGTTTGCAAGAAGATATATGTAACTGCAAACAAATGCATGTGGTCCCCCAAACATATTCACATGTAAAAACCTGCAAAAAGCCAAGAATTACAAAACTTTTCACCCAGACCTTGTTACTTAAGGTCCTTTCTGCACTCATCAATGAACTAGCTAAAATGTCGAGAAAGGATTAAGCAGCTTTTAGGTCAAAAACAACATCTCCCACAGAGCTCAGAGCACTTGGTGTATGGAGGAATCTGGACCTGCCATTACAAAAGAAATCAATTGCAAACTCCTATTACTTAGAACAGGGTGGAGAAGCTTTCATGCGAGGCATCTTAAAAAATCAAATTGTGCTGTCAGATGGGCTTAAGAGTCAGTTTATACACCTACAGAAACATGCCTGCATTTGTACCCTAGACTATTTATGAGGATAGAATCTGAAACAGCCACACAAACATGATTTTCAGCTCAGACTTCAGTGTCAACATGACTCCAAATAACTCCTGTTGTCTTTTAGGATAACAGCACTCTCTTGCAGAAGAATCTCCATAAAGACTTTTAGATCATCCAAGTGTTAAACACTATTTATGCAAACAAGGCAAAGTGCATAGAGATGTTTACAGCACAAATCCACATGCATTAATCAGCAGGGGAAAACCGCCAACTGTGCCACATAAACAGAGGAAGGGAACATGTAAAGACAGAACAGAGGTGAAAATAGTGTGTGAACTGCCTCGGCGTGCTCTCTCTCCTGGATAATTGCTGTTTTGTCTTGACTGCATGTGCTGTTATTTATTTGCACAGGAACTCAGACAGGTTTCCTCAGGGCAAGAGATGTTTTTCACTTAGGAATATATTCCTGAACTTCTACCAAAAAAAATGATTAAATAAAAATAAAAACAAATGCTTGAGAGAAACATATATTTCTCACCTCTTATTTTCCTTTGCCTCTGAGTGTGACATTTTTCATGATTTTGTTCTGTGGAGGAGGGGCAGTTAAGGTACTGTGCAAAGTTATTTTTTGTTTTGTTTTTTTAAGATATTGCATTATCAGTAGCTGCACCTAAAAGTAAATACTTTCATGTTTGTACCATGATACTTTGAACAGAAAGAAAAAGTACTACATATGTATATTACCTAATACAACAGCATGATCTGGAAAGATCACATATAACTATATGCCTCTTGAATTAAATGACAGACATGAACATAAAACAGGAAATCCAGGCATGAAGATGAGCAAGAGCAGCAGAGGAAGATGAAGGAGGGGGAGTTTGGAAACTAGTCCATCATCAATTATGCTACCCAAACCAGTCTTTTAGATAGATGTTGATATGGCAGCCTAAAACAACAGTGAGAATCTGTATAACAGCAATGGGAAAGATAGAATGATGTCTGCAACCATTTGTAGGACATCATTGTGTAATTTGATATAATTTATGGCTGTATAAAAGTCAGTTTCCAAATCAGTTTCATGACTTCCATTTCCAGGACCACAGGGGGAGTTGAAATACCTGCTTGAGCCCCTACAAAGTCAGTGTACCATTAGGTTGTGCCTGTTAGACTGGCTCAAGCTGCATGGGGAAATGGGTGTCTCTGACATGCAGGGCAAGAGTTTGTGACAAGCATTACCCAGGACAAATGGAGTGGTGGAGGAGTAGGGGGGCAGGAACTGCAGATGAAAGGGCGGTTGCGGCTCAATGCACAGCTGTTCACAATGTCTGTAAATGAAACATTTCATTGTGAAACATTAGTCAAACGTGCTTGCAGTAGTACTGTATGTGTATCTGCATGTAACTGGGCATATGGGATTCATGACTTCTTGTGGCTGTAACTATTTCTGGACATCAATCTCAAACAGACATTTCTCAGTTTCATTTTAATCATTATTGGGCCCCTCTATGTTCAAAGTGGCACCGGGACCAATGAATACTATTTACAACTGAAATGAGTACAGCCCTTTACAATGTGTACTAAATGTCAAAAGATTCAAAATGTAATCCTGACTTGACCACCTCCAAGTTTAAATATTAAATTCTTTCCCTTGTTTTGGGGAATCAATGCAACAGAAGTCACCACATGTTTCATTACTGACATTCCAGTGTCTGAGTGAATCCTCTTTAGCATGGATGGATAATAATTCAATTCAATTTCTTTATATAGCGCCTATTTACGACAAGTCATCTCTAGGCGCTTAAGAAACCCAGAGCTTTACCCCAGAGCACATGGCAACGCCATCAGTGGCAAGAAAAAACTCCCTCATGGGAAGAAACCTTGAGCAGAACCCGGCTCTTAG
>JBAMYA010020413.1:0-16768 GCA_037176975.1 Arrhamphus sclerolepis | reverse complement strand
CAATTCCCCACCTCACCATCTGCGTCGCCAGTTTCCCCAGTCTCCAAAACCGGCGTACGCTTGGGTCAGAGTTTGCGGGACGGGCCGCACATTCTCACGTCAAGTTTTGTTTTTTGTAAATCACAAACTTTGTGTGGGAATCGGCGTATGCAGTTAGTAATAACATAATAATAAGTAATACGTTAGTAAATGTGACCCCAGGAAGGTTGAGGAATGCTCAAAAAACACCTGTATGGAACATTTCACAGGTGAACAGATTAATTGGAAGCAGGTGAGTGTAATCACTGAGTATAAATGGAGTATCCCTGAAAGGCTCAGTCATTCTCAAGCAAGGATCTCAATCCAAACTAAACTAAACTTTATTTATAGAGCACTTTTTAAAACAACCACAGTTGACAAAAGTGCTGTACAGATTAAAACAGCGAGGATGTTAAAAGTAACCCATGCCACAATTACAAGAAAACAAGATAATTACTGAAATAAAAAAACAATGCAATAAAATATAAATGAAATAAAATGAATAAAAAAATTAAATGAAATTTTTGCCAAATATCCACTTGGGAGTGGATATTTGGAGAAAAAGTGTGTTTTTAGAGACAATTTAAAATTCTCAAGTGACCTTGTAGACTGGATATGCCAGGGCGAGTTACTGTATTCCAGAGCCTAGGGGCCACCGCTACAGGATGGGGTGAGGTTCACCACTTTGTGAACTGCACAAGCAAATAGTCCAACAGTTTAAGAAATAACGTTTCTTAACGTACAATTTCAAGGAATTTAGGGATTTCATCATCTACAGTCCATAGTATTATCAAAGGATAAAGAGAATCTAGAGAAATCTGCACATAAGCAGCAAGGCCGAAAACCAACATTGAATGCCTGTGACCTTCGATCCCAGGCATTAAATACCAACATCATTCTGTGAAGGATATCACCACGTGGACTCAAGAACACTTCAGAAAACCACTGTCAGTTAACTCAGTTCATCGCTACATCTACAAGTGCAAGTTGAAACTCTACCATGCAAAGTGAAAGCCATATATCCAGGGTTCCTACAGGTGCTTGAAATCCTTGAAAATGATTGTAAATGTTGTAAATACAGCATCATGGCATCATCGGTGTGTGCTCATCTCAGGCTGCTTTCAATGTACCAGTGAGAAGAAAGTTGGCACTTGCTGTAGTGATTCTTATGTGCTTTGAAAAGAGAAGAAAGGAAGAAGAGGAGTGTTTTCTTCTTTATTTGAGTCACATTTTCTCTTTGTATTCGTTGCATTTGGTGCTGTTGTTACTAGGCTACTGTGCTGTGTGGACATGCTGATGTTGCTTTCATGGTGCATTCCCATTGTGGTTAGCCAAAAAAGATCGAACAAGATGAGACAGATGATATCGTAGAGTGTGAACCTGGTATAAGCATTGAAGATAACATCATCAATAAATGCCAAAATTCGCCAATATGAAAATCCAAATGACAAATATTAACCAGTCGTTGAAGCCAGTATTTTAATTTTAACATATGCAAATCTCACTGTCAGTCAGCATGGCATTAGTTTGAACATCTGTAGTAGAAGGAGTGGGTTATATTATCAGCTGTTGCATTAGTGAATATACTGCCTGATTAAAGCAATATTTATAACTGTCCAACCACTACTGGCTTGTAATGTATAGTGGTTCAACTTCTCATACTTTGTTAAAGAAGAAGACACCGTTGTCAGGAGAAAGTGAATATCATGGTTCAAAATGCTAGCCGTAGATCAGTTAGAAGTGTTTGAGCATATAATGAATAGGCTTTGTCAAAACCAAATACAGGGGCAACAGAAATGTTTTCCCAGGGCTGCTTTGTCTGTATTTACACCCATATTTAGGTATCCATAGTGAAACAGTAGGACAGTAGGACAGATGTCTTCTTTTGCATTATGAACAGTTACAGAGCTGATCTTCCATCATTCTGAACTGACATCTGGCAGGTGTATACAGACAGCTGCCACTAACATGAAAGGTCTCTCTCGAAAACATACGCAGGAAATCTCATACTAAATAATGTTTTATTTTCACCATGAGTAACTTTTATTTGCCTCACAAACCTCCACTGAGGACCTCCACTGTCTCACATTAAGATCCTTGTGTTTGTGTCTTCAGAGGTCCACTCTGTTGTTAGATCCACTCTACAGAAGGAGGTGCACTGCATTGTCCTCTGCTCCTCCCATCAGGTAAACAGAAGTACATTAATCAATTAAAAAAAAACACATTTCTTATATCTTGCAGCAAACATTTTAAAACAGTTTTCTGTTTTTTTATTTAAAAGTAACTCCATGTTGCAGTACCACTTCTGACTATGTGGTAGCAGCATACCATCAGAATGTTCATGTGTCAGCCCCATGGACTGTATATAGAGAGGATGAACCCTCTGCTAAAGCCTCTTTTTCTTCATACCGCGCTGCTTCTGGGTAAAGTAGCCGCTTAGCTCTGCTTCTCCCTCAGACCCTTCCAGGCCAACCCACAGCCGATCACAGTGGTCTGTTATAACTGTGAACACAAACGCACATTGTTCACAGTTCAGAATAAGACTAAGGACTAAGTAGATTAAATGATGAGGGCCTGGTTTTGTGCCAGAGGCTAACCACTGGCATAGCCAAAGGTGATGCATTTGCATGACAATTTGCATTTTGATATTCTTGATTCACCCTTTCCATTTATCAAATAATTGTATATGTTCTTTTTACTATTTATGAGTGTGGTGTAAAGGTTAGTGACTGCTTGGTGTAACATAAATAGTTATACTGTAAATAGTTATAATGCTCATGTGTTTTGAGGCAAGTGTGTAACTTGAGAAGTCATGGAACTTGGAATGATGTGATCAGAAGTGGTGATGCTACATTCAATTCGATTTTATTTGTATAGTGTCTATTTACAACAAAGTTGTCTCTAGGCCCCGAGCACATGGAAAAGCCTAACAGTGCCCAGGTTTCTTCCCTGTTGGGAAAAAATCTTGAGCAGGATCCAGCTCACTTATTAGGGGGACCCTCCTGCCGATAGCCAGCTGGGTAAAGGAAGAAATAAAGAGGGAGACAAGGACAGTAAGGATGAAGGATGAGAGAGGAGAGGTACAAAAATATGTAACATGTGGTACAAAATTATTCAAGTATCTGGTATAAAAATAAAGAGAGTGAGACTATGGAAGATGGACAATGTTGATTTTATTCAGTAATTCACAAAAATCCGATACTGAGATAAGACAGACAGGGTGAAGATGCTCAGTGTACAATAGCAGCATAACTAGGAGGTGGTCCAAGAGACTACAGAGTTAAAGGCTTTTTCAAAAAGGAAGGTCTTGAAAATAAAGGTCATCTGACATTATTGTATGTCAACGCATTCACACCCTAGAATTTAACCTAAAAGACTTGATAACATTTTTTTGGTTTATTATGTTATTTTATCTCCTAGATCATTTTTGTTGTCCCGTAGTCCTAGTAAATTATGCATTTCCTGACCTCATATGTAAAACAGCCTTGATGTTTATCTTGCTGAATCCTGAATATGATATACAATATGATATGTATTATAGCCATGACTGGTAGGCTCCTGCTGTTGGTATAATTGTGGGATGTGAATTATTTATTTGAAGTTTATGTTTGTACAGCATGGAGCGGACAGCTCAGCTGTTTGGTCAGCTGAGTTTAGAGCTCCTACAGGATGGCATCAGCATGGAAAGCTTGTATCTGCTTCTGCAGGAGCTGAGAACAGCCGCTCATCGCAACCTTACACTCCGCAGACTCTTCTGGAGGGTGAGATGTTCACTGTTAAATCAGATGATGATGAGGAGTGAAACGTGTAATAATTTAATGAATACTGTGTAAAACATTTGGAAATGTAGCCTTAAATAAAATCTCCTGATAAAATATTCTCACATAAATGCTGTGAGAATCGTGTTACATCGTTTCTGTTGAGTGAAGAAATTGTGTTTTTTGTTTTTTTGTTCTGTGTTTCAGTCCAATGAGGTGTGTGTTTTCCTGGTTCAGACTCTGGAGGATTGTTTTCACAGCTGTCAGAGCCTCAATGGAGTTTACACAGCAGATCAGCTACTGTAAGACTCACAATGTGTGTGTGTGTGTGTGTGTGTGTGTGTGTGCGTGTGTGTGTGTGAGAGAGAGAGACAGAGCGAGAGAGAGGGAGAGATAAAGAGAGATTCATGTTGTGAAGACAAACAGTACATATATTAATTGGGGACTTTACCTGCAGTGAAAATAAGTAGGTCAGTGATGTTTGTCGAGCCTAAAGCCAGGGCATCCAGTTACATGATAGTGGCTCTTTTTTAAAGCAGCAAAAAAGACATTTTTCTAGGTTAGAATACCAGTTTTAATTTCAAATTAAATTATTTTTTTGCTTAGCTTTAGGAAGCTGTGTTTCACTTTATGGCACCATGTCTCACTATGTCTCTCTACTCAATAATGATGGAGCTAAGTCACAGAGCTACTGAGGCCACAAAGAGACTCAAGAGAGTAATGAGGATAGCGAAAATGAGAAAGGGACACCTCCACATCTATGTGGAGGCCCTGGTATGATTAAAAATTCCAAATGTTCTGTTCCTTTGCGTTACTTTAATCTAGCTGGAGCATGATAGTAATTTATGATGTTCATGCAGTTATTCTTCAGCGTTTCAGATGAAATTTTGGATAAAAAGCTGTAAAATTGCTTTTTCTTCTCATGATCACAATCTAGATTTAATTGAGCTGAAATAGCAATTAAATGTCATCAGGGAGAAGTACGAAACATTGATAATTCACAGTGTAATTAAACTGAAAGAACTAGATGGATGTTGAATAAATATCTTAGTCAGGGTTTCCATGTGTTCTGGAAAACCTGGAAAATGATTGACCAATTTTTCAGCCCTGGAAAATATGGAAAATGAGAAAAAGAAAAAGGTCAAATGTCCTGGAAACGGTTAAGTTATCCTGGACAATTATTTCTCCTCGCCCTGCTTTGTGGGTGAATGTAAACGGGTTAAAAGTTTTGTGCATGTCTGTTGTTACCTCATCTTCTGGCAACATTAAGGCGCAGCGCCCCACGTGACGCTACCAGTCAAATTTGCATTTCCGCTTAGAGCAGTTCTGCAACCCAGTGCTTCCAGTTGACTTTGTCATGAGATTTAGTGACTTTTCAGATCCTGTTGAGGAAATAAGTGAATGAAAACAACTTTAGGATTTATGTTGTATTAAAATACTGTGTATGTGCATTGATAGGTGGGGAGAAGAAATGAGAGAGGTTAATAAGTTTTCATGTAGACTAAAGCTTGTTAATTTCCAATGAAAGTAGTTGTCAACAGAGTGAGATGCTCAAAGAGACCACAAGGAAGAGAAGCACCCTGAAAAATGAGAAGAAAAAAAATCTATTATATGTTCATTTGAACCACCAAAATTTCATATTTCCACTGTTAGCATAAATTAATGTGATTGAACATGGCTAAATTAGCATTACAGCCATTATTAATCAGTCAATTTGACTTTATTTTGTAACTTTTAAATAAAATTAAAAGCAATTCAAAGAACTTGACTGGTTGATTTAAAAGCAAAAATGGGCAATAATAGACAGCTTTAAATGTGTGTTATTACATGAGTGAGTGACAATGTCAGGAAGACAGTCCAAATTCAAAATTGAGTGGATGGACTGGTTAGGAGAGGTGTCAGGAGACCTATACAGGGCAGACTGCAAGTATGCAGAAAGTCTTTTGACGTTGGCAACATGGGTTTGTCAGCTCTAAAGAGTCACATGAGGGCAAATATGCAAATACGATTAGAGGAAGTGCAGGAGAGAAAGTAAGAGAAAAGAGGAAATTGAGCTGGGAATTGCCCAATTGAATACTGTAACTCCAGTTTGTCATGCTAATGTAGGGGTACACTAATCTGTGGGTGTGTTTACATTATTCTGTGATACATTTTATATTCATTTTTCATAAATAAATTATAGCCATAGACTGCACATCACATGCCTGAGTATTAAATATAGAAACAATCTACATAAATGCAAGTTACAACTGTAGAAAAGAACACTTCCAAAGAATGAGGGGCACAAGGGAGTTAGTGGATGATGTCATAACTGGTCTCTGTAATGGCTGAAAATGTCCTGGAAAAGTCCTGAAAAATAATTTCAGGAAAAGAGTGGGAACTCTGTTAGTACTGAATGACTCACATAAATTAAGTAATTCATCTATTGTCTTAAAAGTCACCCAGTGAAGTGGCTCTGTGATTTATTTATTTTTTATATTATTTGTATTAATCATCATACAACATTTATACTTTAACCCTGAATCAAAGATTAAGATGCTCTGAATTGAATGCACACTACTGAGTTGTTTCAGTTTCATTTGAAGTAATATGTAATTATTTTTAGGAGGTGCTGTATTGCTTTTGCAGTCCCCTGACCCTGATATCAACAAAAAACACTTAAAGTAACTTTAGATTCATGCATTGATTGCCCTTCATGACAACACCCATCTCCTTTCCACAACGAACTGTCAATGATGGCTGTATGAAGCTAGCTTCAAGAGTTACGTTCAGCATCACAGCAGAGGCAACTAATGGCTGGTTTCCACTGTACATTTTTTTTAGTCTTATAAGATTATTTAAAGTCATATTGCATCATGTTCATTACTTTCTTCAGTCTCTCAGTCACCTGTGTCATGATGTCCACTGTAGCTGTGCGAGCTAGCTTCATTGTTGTTAATGTTTGACCTAAAGTAGTAAGCCGTTATCACAAGAGACAAGCTAGAGGGGAGTCCAAAGTTACTTTGGGTGGTTTCACAGATTGTAAAGATGGGAGACTGCAAGAGATAGACAGATAGACAATGCTCCTAAAACTAAAAGAATATTCCTTAAAATGAAATTGAAACTGAAATTTTAACATGAAAAAAGTGTTTGTGCCACTCTGATTCTGTGATGGAGTTACTTTTTGGTATGTATGGGTTTATGTCTATGTTAGGAAAAGCCTGGATTGACTAATGTGGGTTACATGGAGACAATGTTTTTCACTGTGTTATTGGTGATTTTAATGGCACCCTACTGTTTCTTTTCAGACTGAGCACCCTGATCGCCCAGACACTAGCCATCATGTTTAGGGAGACAGAGGTCGAGGCAGCCAGAATCAGCCTGCTCTCAGCCAAAAAGTAAACATCTTTTTGTCTGTCTAGGTAGACCACAGTGTGACTTTGTGTATACTCAGTTTGGAAGGTGGCAAATAGTGGCCTCTGTTGAAATTATCCACTTCTCTAAATGATTAAATTTTGCTCCTGCTTGGGGTGAAAAGCAGTAGATGACCTGCTGTGTAGACTGTATTTTTATCATCAACAAAGCACCCCACAAGAAATGTTACGTCAAAATGTCTTCACCATTCTAGATTTATTTTTGGTCAAATATCTTTACCAAATTGACAATGTTCTTTTTGCTACTGGTCAGCGAAGCGAGATCTCATTTAAATTCATCAGTAAGGGGGGGTTCCGTGGCGTACCGGCTCAATCCCCAGCTGGTACCAATGATGTGTGCAAGGGGAGTACCTAAACAAGTGCTTCCCCATGTCCACATAGATGGATGAGGTGCCCCTGAGCAAGGCACCCAAAACTCCCACCCACTCCCCAGGCGCCACACCACAGCCCCTTGCATCCAACAGCCCAGATGGGTCAAATGCAGAGAATGAATTTCCCCACGGGGATAAAAAATAGTATATCAAAAAAAAAAAAAATACTCAGTGAAAACATGTCTAATAAAGAAGTATACATGGAATTTGGATTGTAAAGGTACATTCAATGAAGCAATTAAGATTTTTTTTCTTTTCCCTATACTATGATTTTCTTTTTAATATTGAAAATGTGCAAAGGAAATTCTTTAACAAGTAATCATGTGTTGTTTGGTGGAGCAATGTGACCTCTGAAATGTGGAAATGCTGAATAGGCATATTATTGATTTATTGGCAATCTATGGAAAATACCATATCCACAACTTCAAACTTCATTTAAGATTTACAAAGAAGGCATGAAATTTAGTTTAAATCAGAGATCAAATCTCTATCAAGCATAGAAAAACTTTGAGCATTAATTAAATTTAATATTTTAACAACTACATTGTTTATTTTTGAACTTATGTAACTTTAATACCCTGAAATGCCTGAAAATACCCTGAAATACACTGAATCTATACCATCATTCAAAATGAGCACAACATTTTGAAAGAAACGTCATATCAGCCTTTCTAAAGCCCATCCCTTTTATAATTATTGCCTAAATGGACTGTATATAGTGATGATCATAATGCCAATTTACAGTCTGTATTATTTTAATGCAAGCTAATGAAAATAATGTAACACACACACACAAGATCATAAATAAGATCATAAATAACTGTAAATAAATAAATAAATGTATTTCCAATTTAAGAGACAACTGACTGAAGAGATTAGAGCAGAAGGATGAGGAGACTCTGCTTGTTCTAGCTGCACAGAATAAATCTCCATGGCATCTTATCCTGTCCTGCTTTCTTTCTTCTTTTTTGCAACAGGCCTCAGAAATCCTCATTAATATGCTGCTGTTGTTTTTTTGTTTTGTTGCTGTAGAGGTGCTATGGCTTCCAGAATGGTGCTTGCCTTGATTTGTGATCCACAACTAAAAACACAAAGCCGGGGATCTCTAGTGGACTCTGAGGTGAGCTGCTTTCTGCTGTCATTAACATGTGTTACCATCTGTTTTGTAAGTGTTTATAATAGTTGTTTTTGACAGCTTCAGGCCTTACTGACCGAGTATCTGGACGCTGCCTGCTCTCTGCTATTTGAACTGCTGCTTTTAGGTCATGAGGTGAGTTCTTATACAACACGGAGAGACTTGTTTCCAGCCTATCTGCTCCTCCTTGACTTAAAAAAATAATCAGAAACTCCATCAAGTTATCACTCTATGCTAACAATGTCCATCCTGCTCTGTCTGCATCCCTCCATTGTGGTTCTCAAAATATGTACATGGCAGCCAGAAACAGTTGACCCAGCCAACACCTTTAAGTGGGGGCCCATGTGGGCTGCTGCAAATGGGATTGTTACCCAAGAATTATCCATGCTCCTGGTCATAACCATTGTGCACACTTCAACATGTAACCAGTGGATAATCCTATTTTGGGACAATTATTTACCTCATTTGTTGCCCATCTGACCCCTTTATGCAATTGATTGCTGGGTTGGAATGAAGTGAAAAGCAGATGCTACATGTACGAAAGACAAAGAAGCTGAAACAATCATTTTGTGTGCTTTCAGCTTCATTTATATTATTATTTTTGGAGTTTAATACATGGTCCAGAGAATTACAACTCCACAGAATTACAGGTGTTATGAATTAAATAGGTCAAAGTGGGTAGAACCCAAGTAATTAGTCATTTATGAAAAATTAGGCATTCTCTCTCTTCTGAGCTGTCAGTTTCTGATAACAGCAGTTAAAAGCTCCCTTCAGACTCTGCAGCATCTGAATAGAAACAGCCTGACCTGAAAAAGAAGTGTTGGGGATGATAAATAATCCCATGTATTCATGTTCATATTTGGAACACATCACAGCACACACGGGGCAAAGCATACGGTAGTCCTGATTTACAGAACATTTTCACTAAATTTAAGCTTGTTACACAGATTGTCAAAGGCTGGGCCTTTCATTCTTCTATCCACTTCCGCTTTTCTTGTTTGAATCTTTGGGGCAACAACTCTTTAAGGTAGCGCATTTCTGCAGAGGCCGTTTTCAACAACTTTCTGACATTTTAGGATCTAATTTTAGGATCTAAAAGTGAAAATAGTTAAATCGTCTTAATCCTTTCTATGCACATGCCACCGCATGTGCATAGAAAGGTGAATCTTTTTTTTTTGTTTCACCTCATCATTGTATGTTTCAGACCAGCAGGTGCTTCTCTGCTGACAAGTTCCTGACTGTGAGTTGGATCTTCAGAGTCCTGGAGCCGCACCCCCACCTGGTAAAGATCCCATCACAAGACCAATGACTCTCTATACATTTGTCTTCAAATCTGTTGATCTGTCATAGCAATAAACAACTGGTTTCTCTCCTGTGCAGCTATCCTTTATTGGTTACCAAGCCCAGCAGGTGGTACTGGTTCTAGCAGGCCCTCAGGAATCATTCCTGAGCCCTGTTCAGTCCATTGAGCTGTTCCAACGCTGTCACCTCCTGCTGGCCTGTCTGCAGTACAGCAACCAGCTGGCACAGCACCTGCGATCGCACTTCAGAGAGGAATTTAGGTTTGCTGCTCTTCCCTGCAAGACATTCAGGATTTTTCCCTGCAGTCTGTCAAAACGGTATATCATGTTACTGTGTTGGCTTTGTGTAAGGAACTGAAGGATCTCCCGTTTCTGTCTTCCAGGTACTTTGTGAAGCCGTCATGCGCTGAGGAGAAGCTGCTGCCTCACTATCCCGCTAGCCAACCAACTATTCAACTGGTCGAAAGTATTCTGACTCTTCTGCTGGACAGTTGATGGAACAGGAATTCACATTTTTAACTTGCTGGTCTTACATTTCATACATCTGTTAATTTTGATAAAAGCCTAAGGATTCATAAAGGGTGCCTTTAACAGAGTATTTTGCATTTTGCACCACAAAAACTCAATCCTCTTAATGTTTCCTTCTTGTTCTTTATCATCGTTCTCTTTTGTATCGTACATAAGTACTGCCAGTATACTTGCAGGTTTTAGTTAATGTACATAGAGCAGTTCTGGGTTGGTAAATAATAAATATACTTGTGGAGAGAATACAATCAATAAAATTAAATAGAATCAAAGGTGATTATTTGTTTGAAATTTCATTTGTTAGCTACATAAATTAATATGGATGAATTTGAAATCTATAATCTTCAAAGTTTAAATGAACAAGAAAATATCTGGTAAGTGGTGATGCTTCAGTGATTAGCCGCTTTAGAAAGGTTATCTATCTATATTACATAACATCTACCATTCTAAAACAGTTCTTAAATGTCAGTGTTTTCCACAATTTATTAAAATGATTTTATGATGAATTTTATTAAAGCAAAACACCAACAATTAAATCAATGTATATTAAAATCACAAAAGATCACAAGTAAATTGTTATATCTGGTCAGTTAACAAGCTCATTCTGACAAACAAACCTAGCTGTCTTGACTTCAGTTTGAGGGACGCCTAAAAGGTCTTCAACACGGTTAATAAAAAAAACCCTGGAGTTGCCTACCCCTGGTCTAGATACTAGTCCTTTTATTCTTGTCATTTTCTTTCACTGACTTTATTAGTGTAGTTAAAACTGCCTAAAAGCTCAAACCAATAAGAGAAACAAAGTCTGTGATCCTGGCAGAGCGACAAACAATATCAATGAAAGACATGAACTAGTGAATGTCTTGTCAGTTTTGCAGTAAAAACTTGATTCAAGTTGTTATAAGTAATTTATTCTGTCATCTTGATTGTTTTCAATAGTTTGAATACCATGTTCCTGACTTGTTGCACTTTGGTATGTACCAGTGGAAAGGATCCCAGATCCCATGGCAACCCTCAACACTCCACCTCAATGCTAGTCTTCCTTGCGTTTCAGTTAAAAATGTTTTTTATTTCCTTAGATCTCAATCACAACAAAAATTTATAGAAGTAGTCATATTTTATCTTTTGATAACAGAAGTCTCTATGGTTTATGGGAGTGTTAACAATCTTTATACATCTTAATACTGAAAACACACACACAGCTTTTATTTGGGATAGATATATCGCCAGGACTATTTCTTTACCATTTTCTGTGTGTAAATACATCTCAGCTCCTATGTCATTTAGTAAAATGCATCGACTTGGCTGGGCATCCAATACCAGATGGTAATGTAGGGGAAGTCATGTGATCATTCACAGCTTTGCTTTGTGGACTGGGTTGCTGTACATTTGCTGCCGAAGAAAACTCAGGATCTTCTTCCAGGAGTCTTCCTGAGCGTCAGAATGAGGTTTGGTTTGTCCCCCCCACAGGAGCATCACTGTAACACAAATTGTGATATTTGACAGAGAATTAGAGGACGAGAGTGTATATACTGTAAGAATTAAGGAGATATATTAAAGAACTTCAAAATTCCAGACCAGAGGTGTAAACAATGAGGGTTGTTCTGCAGGTAACTGTTAAATTCAGATTTTCTAGTTTTTTAGAACCAGAGAGATTTAACAGCAGATTCTGACCTGCCATCATGGATCTTAAAAGAATGGTTCATTTAGCTGGAAGCTGTTAAGACCAAACCTTATTTCCTTTATTCTCTGTATCTATATATATTTTTGTAAATACAGTACAGTGATTCATGTTACCATGAGAAGATTGATGCTTTGGACTAAAAATGTGATTATGTGATTCTTGAAGGTTTTTGGATTTCTTGATTTATTGGTTTTAGAGATTTGAATTATAATAATAAATAATCTACTTATAATGTGTCTACCATTAACAGTGTTTATTTATATATATATGTATATATATAATTTTTTTAAAGAGAATAAAATAGGGGCCCATTTTGTACAGTGCTACAACTCCAATTTCCGTGGAATCTCAACGTAAATCCAGTGCCATCTCTCTCAGATGATTCAGGCCACCCAGTGTCTGTGTAAAAAATTCACCTTTTTCTTTAGACCCCCTGGAAACAAAATTAGTTGCTCTGAAATGAGGTGAGAAAGGCGGCTCAATCAGATGTCCCGCGTCAGGGTATTCCACTTTTGTCAGCAGATGTTCCTTCCCACCTGCGTGCATCATCTTGGCCATCTATGTAAAAGAAAAACAGCAACAAAAAAGAAAAAAATCAGAGTCGGTCTGAAAAGTTGCTTAATCTAGTTTCAAAGATGGCCAGAGGGTTTCTCAAAAAAGACGAGGACAAATTGTGTGTGTGTGTGTGTGCGTGTGAGAATGCTCACATCTTCAGCTGCCTCGACTGAAGGCCAATTCTGATCATCAGTACCGTTGAGCAGCAACATCGGACAGTCTATTGCTGCCACCTTGAACAAAAAAAACACTTATACCAAAACTGCATGTATTTTATTAGAAAAACATGGCAACAATTAAAAAATAAAAATCCCCACTACTCACATTTAGTCTCAATGATGGCTCCTTCAGAAGTACCAAGCCTACATCTTTCCAGATTAGACTGTTATTTTCATCTACGCGCATCTTGGAATATTCCCTGCCATTTAATGTAAATATTCATATCAGCACAAGAGGGAAAAAAATTGTGCAGTGCATTCATTTTGTGAGAAACAAATCACCTACTTGGGTATCGCGCTATAGAATCCATTAATGTTCCTTTCAGCTGTTGTACTGTGGATGTTGCTGATGCAAATGATGCAGCGAGGCTGAAACACAATAAAAATAGTAAAATTTCCCTCTAAAGCAGGATCCCAACAGATGCACTGTGTTTAACACTCAGTGGAGGGTTGGTCAGCTTTAGTTACATAGCATTGAAATCAAAGGGCTTCAGAAAATAAAGGATAAAAGAAGAAAATACAGGATCTTACTGGCCTAACTATCACACAATAAACAAGAATTTCAGCCAGCACTGAGATAGGCAATAAAATCTAATTTTTATTTATTTTTAAACGTTTCCACAAGTTTACAGTCTTACAACTTGAGCCAATAATTCATGTGAATTACTCAAGTAAATTATTCAAAAGCACAAAAGTAGCAATTTCATTAAACTGTTAAATTAAAGAAAAAATTAAAGTGCAAACAATTGAACCTGCTGCAATCCAAAGCACATTCTTGCATTTATCAACAACAAACACACAACAAACAAATATGAAATGTCTTGAGGAAACTTTTTTGATATGAATCAAATAAATCACATACTTTAAATTAAGAGATCAACAATTGTGTTCAAAATAATAGCAGGTCATTTATAAAAGTGCAGAGATGAAACGTTTTAAAAACAAATTTATTAGTAAAGACAAACTGTCAAACTATTTTGTTCCACTATCACCGTGGTTACCATTAAGGGGCTGGTTATTCTTTACTTTGTCAAACAGCTGTGTTGTCAGATTTCCCGCTAGTTCTTAGGATCAAATTTCTCAAAATTTCCAACAAGGTCAAGATAAAACAGACTTTTTTTTTTCATGGAGTCATGAAAATATTATTTGTCTTGTAAAATGACAAATCAAAAAAAAAAATTATGAAAAAAGCTAGCTTTGTTGTAAAATTGCAAATTTTGCAAAATTTAGACAACCAAGACAGCAGTCACAAGTGTCACAAAATTATGACTTCTTCATTCTTGTTTGAAAATGTCGCCTTTTTGACATAAAATTACAACAGATGTAGAATTTCAATTTTTTTAATGATTTCAGTGTTTTGACCTAAAAAAATCAAATATTTGTTATAAAAAGTTAATTTGTCAAAAATCATGAATTTTGACAAAAACAAAATTGTAAAATCTTTTGCCAACGTTTGCTAAGTTGTGACTTTTTGACATAAACCACGTAAGGGATTTCTGGATGGCATCATGTCTGTTGATAATAAGAAACTGTGCAGAATCCCTTTAATCTGAGAGACGACCTCAGCTGCATCTGTCATTTAAAGGACTTACCTTCGTACTTTGGCATTCAACTGCCAAGCACAGGGTGATGAGAGAGCCAAGACAAAGGCCAATTATTCCAATTCTGTCTGCCATCACTTGAGGATGCTCCTTGAGAATATTAAGTGCTGTCTGTTGAAAGGTTAAGATGGGACATAAATAAATGAAATAACCAAAACAAGTGGTATTTGTATCTGCAAGCCCTGAAAAAAAGTGTTTGACATGCTAGACATAATGGCACAAAAGCAAATGCTACCAAACTGAACTGGAAACAAAAGGTCTTCACAATTATTCTGGATAATAATATAATAATCGTTTCTTCTTGGAGAAATATCACTTTGTAAACTACATCAAGTAATAGCAAAGCTATGCAAATCTGCAAACGGACACGAACCTCGAATAAACTGAGAGACAGACCATTGCTTCCCGTATCGCCTGGTCTTAAGTAATCAAGCGCCAGAGTAGCATAACCATGAGAGGCCAGCAGAGCAGCGCGATACTCATTCAGCCCTCCTCCACCTCCCCAGAGGTCCAGCAGGCCGGGGAACGGTCCAGGACCTGATGGAGGGAAGAGAGGAAATGTTTCTATCTCCTTCGAAAAGCAAGGAAAGAGTTTGAGAAAACAAAAACAAAAAACACACTCAAGAGATCAAAAAGCTTGATATGCAGTAACTAATTTATGTATCATCTTTAAAGTTGAAGTTATCATCAAGTAGACATTAATTTCCACTTCCAGCAAATCAGGAGCAACACCATCATTCAATTAGAGCCAAACGTTTTTTTCTATTCATCTTGTGAATCTGTTACTAATTTTCCCTCTTTCAGTTTTTGCTCTTTGCCTCTCTCTGAGGGAAACATCTGGACACTCAAACTGACTAGAAAAATTTCATGATGTTGCAAATTCACAAAGACACACACTCTTCATTTGGTCACTGCACATTTTAGAATAGAATAGAATAGAATGAACTCTGAAGTTGAAGAAAAAAGCCCTATAAACGAGTACAGGCGTGGCACGTGTACCTGGAGGTATAAACATGGTCCCATATACTCCTTTGTCACTGATATTGATCCTCTCGACGCCTGGACCCATGTACCACCTCTCTGTGAGTGCAGAAGCCAGTGGGGTCTTATCTCTGAAGTTCTCATGTCCACTGTAAACTGAGATGGTCACCAGCAATGGGGTGCACACATTTAACTTCCTCAACCTGCCCGGTGACGATCAGAACACAGCATACCAGCATGTGAAACACACACACACAAAAAAAACAAAAAAAACAGGCAGATACTGCTAACATGAGACTCTAGTTATATGTTGAACTTGCGCTGCAGACATAATAAATGGTTATCTCATGTACAAGGACGTACCACATTCAGTGCATGATTGCAGTGTACTTAATTTGCATATTTTGCACAAAATCTTTTTTTATTTCATTGCCGTTCATTTGTCATTTTGTTGCTTGCATAATTGTAACTATGTTGATTTTATTATTTTGATAACTTGGCAGACACACTTCTTGATTTATTTCCAAATAAAGTAAGAGATTTGTTGTAAATTAATTTGTTCATTCTCTATTATGTGTATCTGTTCTTTCAGCTGAAAGCATCGTGCGTGACTGGGTGTTTGTGCTTATCGTGTTTTTGAGACCACAAATAAAATCTATCGGGTCTGTGCTGTGTTGTTTGTTGCTGTGAATAACATATAACATCACGGTTACCTGCACATGGTTTTTTGGACTGAAAGGTTGATCAAAACAGTCATAGACAGAGAAACAAAAAAAAGCGTCAAGCATCTACAGTTTTTCTGTATCTGTAACTCTCTGCTGCCCCTGTGTGGAGGTTCGTGTTACAACCATCTCTCTCTCTCTCAAAGGTCCCATAAATACGGTCTCTAAATAGGGAGTTTAATGATATTTTGCTTTTTTCCAAAAATTACCTATGTGCATTTTTACCCCCTCAAATCTCTGTGATGAACACACCAAAATCTGTTTTGGATTAAATAGGCTATGCTCCTATTGGTTGTTGTTGTGATAAATGACCTGAGCGCTGATTTAGAACCGTCTCAAAAGTCACAAATGCGCAGCACGATTTACAAATGCACAGGACAAGATTCACACATGTATTTCTGATGCACACACAAATATAATTTAATTTACTAACAGCTTCTGGTCTGTGGACTTCACTGCATCTGTGAGTGAATTTTGAGACTCCCCTGC
>JBAMYA010020402.1:0-16768 GCA_037176975.1 Arrhamphus sclerolepis | reverse complement strand
TTTTGATTGTATTGCAAAGATTGTTTATATAAATAATAAAGAGAAGAGGCCCAAGGACTGACCCCTGTGGGACCCCTTTAGAAATACTTGATGTTTTAGTTTACATTCATGTCTGTCCAAAAGACTAAGAGAAATTAAATAAAAGGTTATTTCATTTCATTTATGGTTAACAAAAAAACAATCTCTGACTGAACACAAATGTGCAGCTAAAAGTATATCAGTGCTTCATGGAGCTTCATGAAATTACCCAACATAACTCGGCTCAATAACTCCAGTTCTTTCTGCGCTATGGTGCTGAACAATATGCAGAAAAGAAGATTTGTGCAAATTTTGCTATAAGTTACATAAGTTACCTTCTTTTCTTTTTTTTACCTGCCACGGTGAATTTATTATAGACGGACAAATCTACTCACAATAAACCTCAACCTCAACAAACCCAGGACGGCTTTTTAAATCAACAGGTTAAGATTTAAAACGCAGTGCAATTGTAAAACAGTATAAAGTTATAAAGCTATGTGTTCTGTTTGTTTGTGGCTCTCTTAATCGATCATTCACTTGATGACTGATGTTATTTAGTTATTGAAACTTAGCACAAGCACTTTCCTGGCCCACAGACATATCTCCAGCTGCGTCACACATTGCACAACATCTTTAGGTCATGTAACAAAGCTCCACAACCAGTGGTTGAGTTAGACACACAAAGTCTTCTGATGAACTTCTGCTACAGGAAATGTGTTGGAAGAGGCTGCAGCCCATGAATGCATGGAAAAGACCTTTCAATTCAATTTTCATTAAGGTATAAATTGGTAATGTGAGATTATCTATTCATTTTTAGGGCAAGTCCCTATTTGTTTATTTAGAACGTGGGCAGAAGTGCAGGAATCCTTATCTCCTGGAGGGTTCAGAGACAGGAGGGATTGTTGTGTTGTTACATCCTTTACTTAATCTTGCTCTTGCTTTAAAATGAGCTTATTCTTATCAACCACAGTCACGTATAGTAGATATAATCTCCTCATTACCAACTTTTATCAAAAGAAAAAAAAAAGATGCTGTAAAGTAGAACAGAGACACGTCTGCAGCTAGATGTTTTTCTGTTTTCATGCTTGAGCACTCTCTGCTCTGACGCACTTCACGCACCTCCACCAGCGTCCAGTTGTCCTGTCTCATGCGAGAAAGCAGCCCCTCCCCAGCCCCCCATCTCCCCCCTCCCCCTCCTCCGCCCGCTAATTGATGCCATTCAGGGTCTGAGGTAGTATGGATCTGGTTAGTGATGTAAAAGGGGTGTACATGGCGCAACCCTCGGCCTCCACCAATGGAAGAGTGGGCCGGTCTCACACCCGTGTTAGGGGGAACTTTCTTTTTTTTCCTTCTTTTTTTTTTATAAAACATGTAGCTATATAAATACAACCTGTAGCCAATTATTTTACATTTTGCTTAAGAGTGATTAACCCACGCTGCAACTTTGGAGGCTTCGTATTGAATGATTATTGAGGTAAGCAATTTCTTTTAACTTTTAGTTTTTCAATAAATTGTCAGAGATTAATTCATGCAGTTATGTGAATTTAAAATGCACGTTTAATTTTTTTTTTTTTTTTTACCTAATCCTTTGTTGAATGACATACAACTCGTGTAACAGTGTATTAGACCAGCGGAGGCCACCACACGTCGGATTAATCTATTTTAAGCATGTTTATGCTTAAATATGTTTTAAAATTTTTATCATCCATGATGATAAATAAAATATTCTTATATAAAAAGAATTTGATCGCATTTCATGTGCCCCTCGTTAAACTGCGATCATTGGAGAGATCAGTCATGTTTGAACTGATATGCAGCATTTAATTAAAAATAGCAATATATGTATGTGTATATGTATATATACATATATACACACACACACACATATATATGAAGTCTATTTATATATATATAAATTGGTCGGTAGGTTTTGATCCCTATGGAAATATCTCAATTCACTGTAAACTGTTTTTGTGTATAAAACTGGATTAAAAATACAAAAAAATTAATTTTTTTAAAGGACCCATAGGACAGGGACAAATTCTTTTGAATTTTATTTTTCCATAGTCATCTACATCCATGGTAACATAAGACCATAAATGATAATAGATGGTATTTAATATGTTAATTACAGTTTTGTACAGTATATTTGTGTACAAAAACTTGATTTCGTGATTTCAAGATAAAAAGTAATGAAGAAGTGCAATGTATAAATTAAACTAGAATAAACGTGCACTGACACTCCGCCCAACGTTGTCCTCTTTCAGTTCCACGATGGACAAAAACTCTTACTTGGTTCAGATGAATGGGAATGGAGTCCATGGCAAAACCAAAGCCAAAGACCTGAATGGATATGGAGTCAACGGAATGGGGCTAAATGGGAACAGCGTACATCATGTCAGTGTGAACGGAAGCTTGTATCCGGCAAAAGTCAGGAGCCGCAGGCAGAAGTGGGAGGTGAAGCCCTCTGAGATGGCCAACAACACGCTCAACCCCATCAGAGCCATTGTGGATGGGATGAAACTCACTCCGAACCCAGATAAACCCATGATTGCACTTTCCATAGGTGGGATCATTTAAAAACTTGTGGAATCTTTTTTTTTGCATAGAATCTGACTTTTAAGCAATTGCTGCAATGCACATTTTCATATTGATTTACAAGTTCTCTTTCTGTTGACTGACTGCTCACGTTCAAATCGTCTTCATCTTTCAAATCTGACTTCCCAGGAGATCCTACTGTATTTGGAAACATGCCCACAGATGATGCAGTGCTTCAGGCCTTGAAGGATGCCATAGACTCCCAAAAATACAATGGCTATGCGCCCTCTGTGGGTGAGTCACAATGTGAATAAAATAACTGAGACCAGATCAAATGTGATTAGAAGCAGAAATGTTGCCTTATTTTGAACAAGACCTGAAAGCACAATATATATATATATATTTTTAACCCAGAGAGGGGAGATGTTGTAGAAATTTAGTTATGTATCTCTGCAGGCATGGTCTGTACTGTATTAATTTATTTTCTGTGTGAATTTCCAGGTTACCTTAAGAGTCGGCAGGCGGTGGCCAGTTTTTATAGCTGCATGGAGGCTCCACTGGAGGCGGAGGTTACCACTTTTCATATACATCACACACTTACTTTTAGCCACACAAGTGCACGTCTCTGAGTTGAACTAACTTGTGACCTTATTCATGTCAAAACTATAGAAAACTTTAATACTTTTAGCAATAAAATCTCTCTAACTTTCTTTACAGGATGTGATTCTGACCAGCGGATGCAGTCAGGCCATTGAGCTGGCTATCAGTGTCCTGTGTAACCCAGGGGACAACATTCTGGTCCCGTGCCCAGGCTTCTCCTTATATAAAACTCTGGCTGTTTCTCTGGGCATTGAGGTCAAACTCTACAACCTGCTGGTGAGTAGGATGTTCCAAGTTAGTGTCATATAAATTCATTTCCTTAAATTTCTGCAGAACAGTTGTTGAATGCCATTCGTGGCATTAACTGGAGAACTTAAATCTTATGCAGATTTTCTTTATGAATTAATATCTGCAAAATCTGATGAAAAAACACACACAAATGCATTAAACATCACTGTGAACATCTGCTTCTGTTGCTGACACAATGCTTTAGCATTAGTTTTGAAGGAGTGCAGCTACAACGTACTAGCTGCACAGGAAAAAAGTTTATACCTCAAACAGGTAACGTACATCTGACGTACTTCAGCAATGCCACGAGAGAGGTTTTCACACGAGGTGGAAGACGTGTGCAACTGAGGCCTCTGCTAGGTGGAGGATGTGGAAATGTCTCAGCGTGCTGGAGAGGAGAAAAACTGGTTTATTTGAAATATTAGTGCATAGTTACTAACACCTTCAAGACTTCAAGCGAGGTTAGAGGATTTTAGTCAGCGGCAGTTTTGATTTCTCAAAGATACTGAATAAGTAATAGTTTGCATGAGCATGGGGCTGTACTCGGGTTACTAAAGGTCAGTGCACTCAGAGTAGAAAATACACTTGATTGCACTTCATTGATATTGCATGTAAATTAATATGGAAGCTATGCTTGTTGGAATATTCGCCCAAAAATCATAGTTTCACAATGTTGGATTATTGCTGTGTCCTCATCCTGACATGTTTCATGTGCAGCCAGAAAAAGCTTGGGAGATTGACCTGCAGCACATGGAAAGCCTGATCGACGAGAGGACATCCTGTCTGATTGTAACCAATCCATCCAACCCGTGTGGCTCCGTCTTCAGCAAGAATCACCTGCAGAACATCCTCAAAGGTTAGCTGCAACTGTTCCTCACCTAGTTGGAAAGTAGGAAATTTCAGTTGGAGAAGATTCAGATTCAGAAAGAGAGAGCTTGATTGGAATATCATGCCATATTAGAGGTACGATGCCGTTCAAAAATAATAGCATCGTGTTTTATAAGATTACTACAGCTTTTATTTCCAAACATGCACATGCACTGGGAACACTACATGTTCTACTCCAAATCAAAACATCTAAAATATTTTGAACACAACTGTATATTATTTAAATGCATGTTTGCAGCATCTCACGTACAGTGTTTCTTTTCTTTTCTTTTCCTTTTTCTTAGTGGCTGCCAAGCACTGCGTTCCCATTCTGGCCGATGAAATCTACAGCGACATGGTGAGTACGACTGCACGAGAGCACAAGTCACATCTCAGAACAGGTTGGCAGGTGGGTTTGGCTCTGTGTAACACCAGCGAGGCACATTTTTTCTCTGTGGTGACAGCAGAGGTTGTGTTTCAGTTGGTGGTATTTGCTCTAACTCTGGATAGTGGCTTCACAACCACAAATCAGCACAGGAAGGATTAGAGGCTTGTAGGGGATAAGCAGGAGCCAGGGAGGTCAGCAAGGGAGGCATGGGGACATGGGACAGCATGACTGAGTTTCATGAGAGGCTCTCTGAAAATGTACAAATTAATTTTTATGGAAGAATTTTTACAATAGTGATGATTGGTGTTTTGTCCTCCTGAATACACAAATGTATGAACATGCACATATTTCCTCTGATGGAAAATCGTCTCTTGTGTCAGGACTTAATAGTGGTTCAGTCATTTAAAATGATGAACTGATAACCGCAATTTTTTTTTAAACTTTTTTAGTAGCCATTGTTGGCAGAAATAGTGTTTTGAATCAGGGTCCCTGGGTGCATTGAGGACATCTTCCACCAGCACCCGATGGACTGTTTTACCTGGAACAAAAACAGACCAGAATGACTTTGCACTTTTTAGCCACATGTGCTTTCAGTTAATGCAGTCATCTGGTTTTGGCACGGCGGGAACTTGGGAGGAGTTGGGGGTGGAGAGCCGCTTTGGGTGTATGTGATAAAGCATTCCTGTATGGCGCCAGTGTTGAGGGAGTTCGGGGTGCCAGTCAACAGCCCACAAGGCTCACTCAGTGGGACGTTGTACCCTTTACTCTCTCATCATCTCGTCAGAAATAAATTTTGTTTTTGTGAAGCGTGTCTGCATTGCTGATGTTCTCAGTGCACATGCATGACTTGTAAAGAGAGTCATAAATGCCAACTACGTTGACATGGACGACAATGATCTGATTATTGACCTTAATCTAATTAAAATTATTTATATTCCATTCCATTTATATTTGTACTTCATCATCTTTACATGTTAAGGAGCATAGTTTGATTAATGATGGGCCCCTTACATCCCTACGCCTTATGTTGGCTGCTCCCTCCACAATTTAAAATGACAACACCAAAAAAAAAAAAGTTTACCGCTGTGAGTGTTTTGCTTCTGATTGTGTTGCTTCATGTACAGCTTTTTAATGTTCAATATTATACGTTCTGTGGTAGAAAAAGAATTTCTGCTTGTCCTGAAGATTGTTCACAAATTTACGTTTAATGCAGTCTTTCCTCTAGCAGCTGTGTTTGCTTTTGTTGTACAGCTGTCGTCTGTTGAACTCTAACAGGAAATCATAATTAGATTAAGGCGTTTATGTGTCTTAGTAATGTGACTATGATTGGCGTTCTCCACGTCTCAATCCGATTATTGCATACTCCGATTGTGACCTTAATTAGATTAAGTTTGCTGTTTACCCAGTAGTTTCTTAATCAGAGTATTGCCTTAACGAGGTTAAGATTGGAGTATTGTTATCCATGTAAACGCAGTCACTTTTTAATTCACACACTTGCTGTTTGTTAAATTTTTGTTAACATCCATTTTTCTGTCAGAGCTAACAGCCAGATGTAAAATTCAGTCCTGGAAAAAGAAAAAAAGGAAAGAAAAATTGCTTTAAAATTGAGTTACATAACCACATTTCAGATGTTTGTTGCTGTTACATCACCGTTCCCAGTCTGGCCAATGGCATGCGGGGCAGTGTCTCCTTCCATGTGATCCTTACTGCACGGTTTAAATGGAAACCAGGTTTTTGGCTGAAGCATCGCTTTCTGTGGTAACTGTAGCCTCACCCGTTCATGACTCCAGTACTGTGAGGTTCAGGAGGAGCTGCCGCACTATTCAATTTCATGTTTTAATTTCAAGTTTAAACTGCTCCTTTCGAGAACAATAAAGAGAAATATGGCTGTGGTGAATAGTTTAACAGGTAAATTGATACATTTATATGTTTTCTTCAAATAGACAGTAGAACACACACAAAAAAATCAATACTTTTGTCTTATTATTATGCTTTGTTTCAAACTACAATGTATAAAATAGCAGCTATATCAGTATGTCACCATTGTTCTGGATGTGCAAGATACTTGTAATGAAGGAATATTGCTATTTTGTGTTATTAAATTTCAAGGACATATGGCGTGTAGCTGTGGTCTAAACTTTAAAAAAAAACTTTTTTTTTAATGCTAATAAATCCCTTAATAGACAAGCAAAAGGGAGATAAAAGTTCTCTTATAACAATTGTTCTGCTCCCTGTTCTGATCCCTCAGTTATTAAAAATACTGAGGAAAAAAACCTTGTTATACATTTTTTCTTTAATTCATCCTTTTTTCAAACATATTTAGATGATAAATAATTACATCACTTCTAAGCTGTAGAGTCTTTTTGGTGAGGTAGAATATTTAGTTTACGTATTCATGGAAATAGTGGGTTTTTTTTGGCAAATCCTGACATTCAAAGATAACAAGATTTAAAACAGAAGTGACAGAATCCAACAGAGATTTTAGATCATTCTGTTGTGTGATTGCGTTTGTGCTCTGTGTGGACTCAACAGACACTCATAGACTCAGTCGTCTACCACTCTGTTCCACGCATCTGGTCAGTGTGGTTAGGTCACTCACATGGCTGTGTTCAGTTGGGTCACTGCAAGTTTTAATAAACAGCTGAGGTAAATTTCAAGTATGGGTTTGTCACATATTTCAGCGAGGCTGACTACAACAATGACATCACAGTCTATTGCAAACCTAATTCACACACACCTTAGATGGTGAACTGATCAAATGTCGCATCGGCTGTACTTAACATAGCGTATCCAAGTAAAGATGTCTCAGAAACAAAAAAAGAACAAAAAAAACAAACAAACAGAAATAATAGACTTGAGTGTTTGTGTGAAGAACTGTAAAATGAACTAAAACAGCTGTAATTTGACGTCTTTGTTCCCTGTCACTTATCATGGCTGTGCTTCGTTCTCTTCCCATCATGGTCCTCAGGTTTTCCCAGGATGCAACTCTCCCTCCTTAGCTACACTCAGCAGTGACGTCCCCATCCTTTCCTGTGGTGGCTTAGCTAAACGCTGGCTTGTTCCTGGCTGGAGGATGGGATGGATCCTCATCCATGACAGGAATGATATATTTGGATCTGAGGTATAACAATTTTCTTTTTTAAATTATTTAATTAAGAAAAATTTGAGTTCAATAGCTTCACCTCAAGCTGTTAGAATATCAGAAGTAGGGATTGTTTCTTTGTATTTTTCTTCATTAGTTTTGTATAATAACTGGAAGTCAAAGAAAGATAAAAACTTCCATTGTATTGCAATTACTAATTTGACCTGATGATGGCAGTGATGTGTCACGGATGCACTGCAGTAGCCTTTGACATCAAAACAGCTAGAACTAAAAAAAAGAAAAAAGAAGATCTTTACTGAGTGATTTACATGTTTAAGAAGTTACATAATATAGCCTAAAGTAAAACAAGATATGATATGCATGACACACATTTGCATTTTTTTGTCCAGGCATTAATCAAAACCCTTTTCTGATATCTATTAAGAATTCAATAAATAAATACATAGTAGTTATTGTAAATACTTTGAGACAGTTATTTTAAATCACGTCCCTTCCATCATGTTTCTTTCTTGAGCACACGTGTATTAAATGTGTAGTGGGTTCATATGACATCTACTGACATGTCACCGCTGCAGATTCGACAAGGTCTGGTGAAACTGAGCCAACGTATTCTGGGAGCCTGCACCATCGTCCAGGGAGCGCTGGAGAGCATCCTCAACAACACACCGCAGAGCTTCTACAGCAACACCATCAGCTTCCTAAAAGTAAATAAGAACCATGGACGGGCTTTCATGTCCTCCGAAGGCCAGCATAGCTTGTATCCAGTTTCTGGGAGTGAGCAGTCAATTCAGTTCAGTTCAGTTAATTTCAGTTCATTTTATTTATATGTTTCCAATTTCCAGAGAAAATGAAATCTCAGGAAACTTCAGAGAAAGAATGAAGTTCAGTTCCAGTTAAAGATGGCTAAACTCAGTCCAATTATAATTAAATTAACTCCAATTCATTGTTGTGTTTTGTTCTTAAAAAAGAAACCTACAGAAACAAGTAGACAGCAATAAATAGCTAAACCGATATTTTACGTACCAGCAATTACCTCTTTTTGGTCAAGTAGAGTTGTTGTCATTTATGGCCTTAAAGCCACCTTATCCATAGTGTGATAAGTTAATCAGCATCAATTATTGACAAGTGCTAGGTTAGCTGCTAGCTTTTGGTGTTTTTGTCGGGGCTACCCGCGTTCTGTGGAATATGACACGTAAGGGGTCGAAAAGCCCCAGTAAGGGGCTTTTCAAGCCTGTGCCTTTCATGCTATGGCTTCCTCCAGTTATCCCAGACAAAGTAGACACAATCACCACTCATGTCAGTGTGGTGACACGACTTTGTCCAACTGAAGTTCTCACAACCCCAAAAATAAGCAGCTCAACAACGCCACCCTGGGAATTTCACCCAGAGGATATTACCCCTTTTTAAAAAGGCACGTAAGTTCATAGAGATACCTGTCACGGCCTTCTATGATCCAAACCCAACATTATTCCAACATATTCCAAGCAAAGTCGTGGGTGGCAACAGGCAGTTTGGTTTCTTGAAAACGCACTTCCGACTTGAATGTTCGAAAACTATATGTACGAAAATATAAACGAAACAATAACCAAAACTGTTTTACAACTTAAATGAAAACGAAAGTTAACTTAATCCGATTTTTACAAGCTCAGAAAGTGGCCAATAAAGCTTTTACAAAAAACCTCCATCACACCGGACATTTGACAAACAAAAAATAAAGATCTCCATCCTGACCCCGGTGTTCTTAACCACTTAAATTAATGGGAGGATCTTAATGTTACCAAAGGGAACTTAACAATTCATAATATCCTAACTCTCTAAAATAAATAAATAAATTGATACAACACACGATTTACGAAAATTCAACATAAATGGCCACAACAATACCAAATAGTTATGACAGTTGAGACAGTATTCCAGATTTTAAAAACAACAAATTTATTAAATCACCATCAGGGATAATCTTCTCCTTGCCTTTCCTTGGCCTGAATTGTTCCTTTTTTTCTCCTCAAGTCCAACTCGGAGATTTGTTTCAACCAACTGTCCACCGTCCCTGGCCTGAACCCTGTCATGCCTTCAGGAGCCATGTACCTCATGGTAAGTCTGTGGTTAAAGTTTTTTTTGACACCATGAAGACTCCACTCAGTTTTCCAAACAATATAAATGTATCTGAAAATTTTCAAACTCTCAATAAAGGCTACCAAATTACGGCAGAGCACTCACGCTCATCCGGGGCTTTGTAGATACATGCCTGTCCAGGTCCTCCCCACACCAACAGCTTCCTTTGGTTATTCCAGACAAAGTAGACAAGATCACAGCTCATGTAGCCATCAGTGCTGGTCTGATATCCTGGAATGTGTTTTGAGGTTCAGGACATCGACATTCTTCCCTCTTTTGTCCTTCCGCTCATTGAATCAGTGCCCTCCATCTTCTCTGTGTATAGATATGTACACTACCCAGCAAATGCAGATTTATTTACAGGCAGTGGTCCAAAAAAACCTTAACGCGTTACATCATTACACCATTTCCTGTACTTGGATAGCTTTCTGTACACAGGGACCTTTGAATAGTTATTTAAACTACTGGCGGGGCCTTTATCTTCTTTTTATGAAGTGTAGTTTGTAGAACTATTTTCGTAAGATCCTTTCCAGCTGCTGCCTCAGAGGAGGAAGTGATGTTGTCCATGAAGGAACTCCCCAATTTTCATGCCTCACAGAAACAATTCAGATAGAATTGAGGTCTAGCAGGTGAATATTCAAGGGAAAAAAGGCAATAATAATCATTCAAAAGTAATTCTACAACATAATAACACATAGTCATATATCTGTAAAGTAATGCGTATCTGATGCATGATTATTGGAACTTTTCCAACATGCTACAGTTTCATCATATTCATAGAAATATAAGATTGAATTTTTTCACATTTTTTTCACATTTAACAGGTTGGGATTGAAATGGACCATTTTCCAGATTTTAAAAACGATGTGGAATTCACAGAACAGCTTGTGACTGAGCAGTCCGTCTTCTGCCTGCCTGCTTCGGTAAAACACCGTCACTTGATCTCTCACTATTAATAATATATCCCCTGCATCAAAGTGAAAGAAATTTAAAAAAAAAAAACATGTTCTGTTTCCAGGCTTTTGAGTATCCCAATTTCTTCCGCATTGTGGT
Source organism: Arrhamphus sclerolepis (assembly GCA_037176975.1). Taxonomy (NCBI): domain Eukaryota; kingdom Metazoa; phylum Chordata; class Actinopteri; order Beloniformes; family Hemiramphidae; genus Arrhamphus; species Arrhamphus sclerolepis. The sequence goes on along the minus strand of JBAMYA010020402.1, from coordinate 5,798 downwards.
AACGGTGCCAGAAGAGCTGATGGTGGAGGCCTGTGCTCGGATCAGGGGGTTTTGCCAGTCCCACTATCGTCCCCCCAGCTGTGACAGCAATGATATCGACCAGTGATGCAAATGAGTTAAACTAGTCAGAAGATTAGTCGTCATGTTTTGACGTGAGGAACACAGAAATTTGTTTGTGTAAAAATTGACATGCGCGTTGTCATCCGCAGGACAAGAAAAAGTATGGATGCAATGTTACAATGTCATTTTTGATAAAGAAATAAGCAGAACTAATATTTATATTTTTTACTGGCAACCTACAGTAACCTCTTCTTATTTTTTATATTTATATAATTTGTGTATCACTTTGTTTTCAGCAACAGGAATTAGCCTATAGATCGAGCATAAGTGACATATGGATACGCGTGTTATTTGCTCACTGTTTCACTATCGAAAGAACATGATTAAAAATCCATTATGTACTTATATTCTACTGCATGCTTTACAAGTTTCAGCATTTTCTCTATCAAAACCTTTTCTGTACATTGTGTTTAATTGCATGTACATTTATATTTTCTGTTTATGTTTCATACATACATTTGTGTTTAGTAGGTTTTTTATAGTTATGAAATAAAATAATTTGACATGACTTGTTGAGTTATTTTTTAGAAGAGATCCATCTGTGTTTCTATACCTACTTAATGTACACAAGTACTTCAGGTGCAGAAAATAGATTTTCTAGTTTTATACCCCCCCCTACTCTGTTTTATCAGTGGAACAGGTCTATGTCATGTCATAACATGACATATAACTTCTTTTAATATTTCTTTTAAAGGTTTAACAAACATTTACATTTCATTGAACTCTTTAGCTCAAGTACACTTTAAATCACATTTTTACTCTGGGAACTGTTGTTTCTCAGGCCTTGTCTTTTAAATGATGAAAATTAGGAGACGTTAGAGATGGTAGAGAGACTCCGCTGACACCGACTTGTTGCACAAAAAGACTTTATTTCAGCAAGCCTGCATCAGAACCAGTACACGTGATCCTGGGGGAAGATTGGGCCAATATGAAAGCTCCCGTCTCTGTCCGATCAGTGCCCCCAACCTACAAGGCTCATTCTCGTTCAATCATATATTCATATTCATGGTACAGATAATCCCCGATAAGACAGCAAGACACAAAACCAAATTTCCAACCCAAGTTGGCAACTCCCCATGCCCAACCAGAGGAGCTTATCCATCCTCTCAAACTGATCAACATGACATCACCACACCGCACACATCACCTCTGGTGCAGGTCCAACCCAGACACCCTTCTCCTTGCTCAAAACCCCAACGACAGAAGACACAAACAAACAAAACCAAATTCCTTTACCATATTTGTCTGACCAGAATGTACTCTCCAGCAGAGGAGAGCAGAGTGATAACACCTCCTGCGTTAGGTACGTTAACATAAGTTATATAAAGATTAGGAGGACAATTACACAAAGCTTGTAAAGGCAATTACATAAATGTCAGAGACCTGAGAAAACATGAAATCATACTTGCAAGCTCCATGATGGCTTGCCTGTTGTTGCTCTGCAACTGCGTCACTTCTTAATGATTTATGTCATGGCATCGGCCCTGTCCTCATAAAGTTTTGTCTATCCTGCATGAACATACAATCATAACACATTGTTAATTCAATTCAATTTCATTTATACAGCATCTATAACAACACAAGTTGTTTCTAGGCACTTCTGAGAAACCCAGAGCAGGACCCCCGAGCACGTGGCAAAGCCCAAGGTATCAGAGAGGCTGTGGTGAGGCGTTTTAATTGTTGAGAGGGTTACAAACCTTCCTGCCCTCATTTGTGTGCTCTCCAACAACACCTGAGTACCTTCTACTGTCTTCTGTCCTGGGCCCTGGACATCCTGAAAGAAGATCCAGGAAGATGAGTTGCAGGGCTGGCATGCAGGCTGAGGTGCCTTTCTCGGATGGTTATCCCTGAGCCATACGATGAAAGATACACCTGCAATCCGTGACTTGCCCCACTCCAGGATGCTACAGCTTTTAACAACGACCAGGAGCTCTACCAGTGCCAGCTAACATCTCAGTTAGCTATGTCTGGCCCGGACGTAGACTAGCAGCCCCAGGCAGCTGGAGGCTACACATCGGCAACGGGTGTTTGCTGACTATTCCAATCAACTGATTGTGACGAAGAGATGACATCACTGATCCGGATTTTGCTATTGAATGCTCTTTCTATTTCTTATGAATCAATCTTTATGAGTTTTTCACAAGCTGATTTGTCATCCTAAAAAAAACCAAAACGTTTTGGCTAGTTGTCTCATCCTTGGGACCCTTTGACTGGGCTGCTGTGGGCTGGGACTAGTGATTTGTCATTCATGAACGTTTCGTTCAGTATGAACGAATTGTTCATATGACTCAGAAGTAATGAGTCGTCTCAGTGAGTGATTCGTTCATTTTCATGCAGTACCTTCCCTCGCCACGTGGCAGGCAGCTGCATAAGCTCAGTCAGCAGGACAGGAAAAAGAAATGATTAGTTCATGACTCACTCAACTGTGCGTCCGTCCTCAGGTCCTCGTTCATTTGACACATGACAGCCAGGCCGCCCAGGCTGTGATGAGCGGTAAACACAACAGTTTGTTCATTTGTCACGTAACAGGCAGCTCAGGCTGAACGGTTCGTTCTTGTTTGTTCATTCAGATCGTTCCAACAGGCAGCTCAGGCTGGAACTCTCCTATGTTTTTATATGGTTGGAACTGCTTGTGGCATTTTGTTTATTATACTTTGTCAGCTTACAACCGCAGCCTTTTTTACAACGCACACAAGAGGGCTACAGCGCCACCTGCTGTAAAAATGAACGAAGGGATTAAAAAAAAGGTTTGTTCAGTTTACTGTCCGATAACAAAAGATCTGAGTCAGTAAAAAGAGTCGAACTTCCCAGCACTAGTTGGGAATCGTTGTTGTGTACGGGGGCAGATTTACATGCAAAAAGAAATTATGTTCCGTTTTCCATCATTTGTACGGAAGCCCTAAATGGCCATACATGCATACATTTTATTTCTCCCGTTTTCTCATGATAACGACATAATTTTCCCGTGATAATGACATAACTCCGCCATTTTCTCGTGATAACAAGTTATTTTTTTCTGCCGTTTTCTCGTGATAACGAGTTGTTTTTTTCCTCCGTTTTCCCTTGATAATGAGATAATTAATTTGAGATCTCAATGCCCTGATGAAGGTCGATAGACCGAAAGCTTGGTGAAAAATACACTTGTTTGCATGGATCTAAGTGTGCAGACTTTTTTTCTTAGTTTTCTTGACATCTCAAATTAATTATCTCGTTATCACGGGAAAACGGAGGAAAAATAACTTGTTATCACGAGAAAACGGTGGAGATAAAATGTATGCATGTATGGCCCTTTAGGGCTTCCGTACATTTGAATGTCTGAGTGGTTGCCACAACCATTAAACAGGTATGGGCCTTCCTGGGCTGAGCAGCGTACTTAGACGTTTTGTGTTGGGATTTAGCAAAATTCCACGTCCTTTGAATCAACTACTGACAGACAAACCTGCAGACAGAAAGCATGAAGAAAAAAGGTTTTGGTGGTCTCCTGAGTGCCAGGTTTTGTTCAATGCATTTAACCCTTATAAGGCGCTAAGCCCTAACCCTAACAGCCTTCACAATACTAAACAGAAAACCGTTAATGTATTGCTGGTACTTGGACGACATCTTTGGCCTCTGGGATGACAGACTGGACCAATTCACCAATTTTATCAACACACTTAATTCACATCACCCTAAAATAAAACATAAATAATACAATTTACAACCAAACTCACTTGATTTTTTTGGGGGGGTCTTCTTTTGTGACTCAAGTGACCATCATAAGACACTGGCAACCAAAGTCTACTTCAAGGACACGGACCATCATGCACTCCTCCACAAAACCAGATATAACCCCAGACACATGTACAGAGGTCTGATTAAATCCCAGCTGATTCATTTCTACAGAAGCTGCACCTCCCCAGAGCATGAGGAGAAGGCTACCAGAACTCTTTTTAGTGCGCTGAGGCCTAGGGGTTACCCGAGGCAGAAGGAATCAATGGCCTCCTTGATAACTGCAAAACCAACTTTGAGGAGGCGAGGAGTGGGGGCTACGAGTCATTGGAGGGGTGTCGGCTGATCTCTAGATGTAACAGAAACCTTAAAGATCTTTATGTTCATTCCAATTTAAACAGTCAAAGGTGCACTCAGGAGGTGCATCGAGGTTCAGCTATTGGTTTTATCTCCCTCCCCCTCATTTTTTAACCCATTTGGCCAAAGCAGCATCATCCTGTGGCAGGCCCTGAAACCTCAAACCAGAAACAGTTTATGCCATCAAGTGCAGGGCTTGCCACAGGTTGCATGTGGGGGAGACCAGGGGCCTCATTTATAAAACATTGCGTAGATTCCATCCTGAAAGATTTCTAGCAGCAAAAAGTTCGAATTTTTCTTACGCAAAAAATGGATTCCCATAAAACCCTACATACACACACCAGCAAGCAATTTCCCTTTTTTTTATAGATCACAGCTGCATGTCAACAGTTGCGTACAAAGCTCCTCCTCCTGTCCTGCCCTCTACACGCCCACATTCAACCATAAATGATCAATGCAAAGCACCTCGTGAATGTCAATGTGTATTTAAATGAGCAAGCCGATCAATGTTATTGGTCAAAATGGTAACCATGGAGACCATACAAGCACGCTCCAAGCGCATGCGCGTCTGGAGGAGGACGGCTGTTGATGAATGCTATTCTGCAAAATTAGAGAGAAACAATTGATGAACTGAAAGAAATTAGAACAGTATTGAGTTATTTGTGTGACGTTATGACTGATGTGTCAAATGCATTTTCAAGGACTTGTTAAAGAATGAACGTCATGTGACATCATCGCGGAGCCGTGCACCGTGATGAAACTCCTCCTGAGTCCCGTCAGCATTGTCTCATATCAACTGTGCACTATGCAAATGTCTTTATCCTGTGATATTTCGTTGTACCATCAGAAGTCACTACAATGCAGTCTAGAAAACCTCGCGGGAGCATTATGCAAGATTACACGTGTGGTCCAGAGGTTTCGGAAAATTGGGAACTTTTTTACGCACAGAAATCCTAGATCCCGACTTTTGCGAGGAATGTTGATACCGCAAATTTCACGCTGCTTCACGCAACGTTTTCTTTCGTAACAGGTTTTATAAATGAGGCCCCTGGTGTGGGCATCCGTCCCACTTTGGATGGAGCGGCTCTCTTATCCAGTAATTTGGCCAAGTTTATTGATATTCCTAAACTTTTACAATCCAGAGTCCAGGCCAGGAGGCAGAGTGGTGGTCCTAAACTCTTCTCTGAGCTTCAGTTAGAGCAGTAACCCCCCCACTACCCCCTTAATTCTGTGTCTGCCCCCGGAGCATGCAAATCAGTAAACACATCCAAATCTAAAAAATCTGAATCTAATAATGGAAATAATGCAACTCCTTATTATCTACCTCTAATAAAATCTAATAACTTGACAGAAGACAGAAACATGGTGATCAAGTGTGGTTTGTTAAATGTTAGATCTCTTTCCTCTAAAGCTCTTTTGGTAAATGATCTGATCTCTGATCACCAGTTTGACCTTCTCAGTCTTACAGAAACTTGGCTGCAGCAACATGATTATATTAGTCTGAATGAATCGGCTCCACCTACTCATACTTATTATCATATTCCTAGAAGCTCAGGCCGTGGGGGTGGAGTAGGGGCAGTTTATAATTCCAGTTTAACATTTAACTTTAAGCT
>JBAMYA010020391.1:0-16768 GCA_037176975.1 Arrhamphus sclerolepis | reverse complement strand
CTCACCTACTAGAAACCAGGAACTTTCAAGTATTTTTGCATCAAATAATCAATTACCCACAACAGCTTTGGGGCGCAGGGCTCAGTAGGTAGAGTAGGAGTCCAGTCGGAAGGGTGGTGGATCAATCCCAAGTCTTACCACATGTCCAATTGTCCTTGGGTAGGATACTGAACTCCTCTTTAGCCCCAAAACACATACTGTATAATGACTACACATAGAACACAGAAAAACATTGAATGATTTAAAAAGCAGCAAAGGACCATTTAACATAAAAGAAAATACTGACTGGTTGATAGTTGATACATCAGGGCTCAAGGTTGTACGGTTACATTATCCCTGAACCTTTTCCAAAACTGGGATGAGCCAGTCGGTTGGCTTCCCTAATCTTCTAGATTAGAGTATTGTAGCCAATCTATTTTTAAATAAAAGATTCCATTTTAATTATTTATCTTACCTACTGTATCTATGTGCAAATGAACTCTCTTCTTGGATAATTGAAAGCGTGTTCTGTGGTTTGGCTTCAAACAACATGCTAATGACCCAAAGCTATCTCCCTTCTCTGGCTGGTTTCCTCTGTCACGACTAAGGTATCATTTATAGGCCTAATGTTGTTTTGTGTTCCTGTCATTTACTGCATGGAGTCAGTTTTTGTTCCCCAATATGATCCACATGTTTTTAAATTCAGCTGCAGGAAAACCCAACTGGCTCAGACCCGTTTGGTGATAATGCACTGAGATGCTAAAAATGTAAGAAGCTAACTTGTGAGGTAGCTTTCTTTTTCAGCTGATCAACTTTCTGGGTAAACTTGTCTGCGACAGCTGTAAGGAAGCCAAATCTAGAAGACAGTGTGTCAGTTCAGAGCCTTGGTTGTAATTTAAGATTATCGCAGGAGTTCAGATTTGGTTCATGAGACGTCTACTGTCACTTTGAGTTCTTCACAGCGAGGTGTTTGGGGGACACAGAGTACACCCCCCTCATGGCCCGTTTATCTCTTTGCTACAACACTTTCAATCATTTACAGCAAATGTTATGTAAAATATTATAATTATAACCCTAATTCATGTTTTAAAGTTAATTGGCAACAGGAAAATGACATGACGGTATAAAAAAAAAATCCTAAGAGATGTAGAAGACAGCATCTGTGCATAACAACAAAAACCTGCACACCTATATGAACACAGTTGACTATTCAAAGAACAAACATACTACAGTTCTGCATCCTCTCACAACAATCCAGCATCTCGTCTCCTCACGTCCCAGTCATTTATTAACTGTTATTAAAAGAATAGCACCGTAGAGACCTTTTTCTTTACCTTAATTTACTCATTATAAACATTTGATATGTTGCCTATGCTCTATTGTGAACAAAATATGAGCATAGCAGAAGGGTTTCTGGTCCGTTGTCCACTGACAAGCCTCTTTGTGGTTACATAACTTTGACTTGAATGCTGCAATGAGAGTCCAGCGTGACGCCTCTGGCTAATGTCTGAGGCCTTCAGCCGAAGTTGCCTCTTGTTTAGACAGAGGTCAATTTCTGTGTCCTCTATCTGTTACATCGTTAATGGGTAAAACGCAAAACTGAGACCAAAGGAGTGGGGTTTAGGGGCAACGCCGACTTACCCTGGGAATATATTACCTTATTGTGCCTGTCTGCTCGGTATTTTGTCTCAGGCCTGGCAGAGATGGTGGTGACGAACTCAATCTCTGACTGTAATTCTAGAATTATAGACGCCGTCTGGGAGTTGTAAAAGTATCCCTGATTATCAGCCGCAAGTGATGGACAACTGCGTCGTTTTTACACGTTCAGTTTCAATTTATCATTCTGAGCCTCACAGAGGTCAGACAGGGGGGTTCATCTGCAAACTTCACAGACTACCCAGTCTGTGCTTCCTTCATTTATGATGACAATAAATAAATTAAATTTATTATTATGCCTCTCAGCTGCAGTTCATATTGTTAATAAATTATTGGTGGAGCAAATCAACAATAAAGACTGATAGTTTTTATTTTCCTGTTTTGGGTTATAGACAATACTTGGCCATAATTTTATCTACTATCAACTCCAGTGTTCTCCTCATGGGGGTCCTCCACGTCGGGAGCTGCATCTGTCCTGTGTCGTCAATCTCGGCTATTGTGGGTGGTGTAGCTCACGATGTGGACTGATCCCCAAGATATCGTTTCCTCACCTGGGTCAGCGGTGCCGATGATGACAGTCTGTTCAGAATAGGGCCAAAGGGGGTGGAGGGAGGGGCTGCTATTGTGTGCTGAGTTTGTGTGCTTGTGAGAGAGAGAGATGGAGAGGATGACTGGGCATGGATGCGTTTTTGAACTTTCTATTATAACCTTGGGTCTGTGATGGCTTTTAAGTTGTTCTTTTTTGCTTTTGTTGTTTTAAGTGTTGTTTTTGTATTTGTGCTATTATGTAAAGCACTTTGTGCTACTTTTGTATGAAAAGCCTTTTATAAATAAAGTTTGATTTGATAAAAGGCATGACAAAGAAAACAGAGTTGATGAATCTGAGTTTTGTGCTTTGTGAAAACATAAAAAGAGAACAATGAGAGCGTTACTGTAAACTACATACTGTATTTGTCATTAGTACAGACTATGGAGCTGGAAATGTACATTTCAGGTTAAAGCAAACAGTAGATTATTTTAGGCTCTGCAAAAACAGGAGATATGATCGAGAACTGGAATCATTTATCCAGAGATATGCATTTACCCAAGAGAGTTTTAGGATTAAAAGGATCAAGTTCAGGTCAGTCCTTCCAACTGCAGTCATAAGTCATAATTCAGCCATTCTCCAGACTAAAATCTGGTTCCTATCATTTCTTGTTGGGGAAAACACTTTCAACAGAATACAGACTGATATCAACACCATTCATGGCTGAGCAAGTCTTGGGGCAACCTCAGGGGGAAATCCCGCGGCCAGCAAAGCCTCACCTATCCTGCCTGACTTGCCTCCTGGCTGGTCCTTGATAGGGTCAAGACTGGCCTGTTCCACCTGACCACCCCACCATCTGGCCACCCCAGATGGGTCCTGGTCTCACATCCAAAACGCTCTCATTGGAAAGCTCTGCTTATCGGCGCACCTGGTGGGTTGCAGGTGTGGGCCTTTAAGCAGTTTTTGTTGTATAAAAACTCAGAGACTAAATGATTTTCTACAGCAGACAAAAAAGGGGCCTCAACAAAGCACCAGTGTTTTTGAATTAGAATTATCCAGCCTCCTCATTTGCTGTACCTCAAGAACGGATAACTCTGATTTCAAACACACACACACGCACGATACACAGTATATATAGATATATAGAAAAATATATGGATATATACCAAAATTATCCACCAAAAACATGATTAACAACATCACACACTTAGAGGCTTACTTGCACCCTGCGAAAAAAAAAAAATGGCAGAAAAACTACACCTCATACAGACAATCTGGTGTACAGACTGTTGTAATTGGCTGACCTCTAAGTGGCCGTATAATAAGCAGCTTTGCGTTTTGCCTCATATTACAAGAAGCACATGGACTAAAAAGTCTTTTATTTTCCATCCTATAATTTAAAAATCAATTCCTGTAATTTTCAAAAAGCTGAGCGTGAGAATAAAACAAACTGATACAAATGATTTTGACAATAGATTTTTTCCTCCCAAAAGATAATGCCATTTTTTTTACTGAAACTACTAAAAAAAGCTTGTATTTTTCCACACTTGTGTCATCGGTTGCTTTATTCTGATCTGACATCATAGTTATGATTTACCCCCAAAGTGATCATTTCTGTGGTCGTACCTGTGTAACCTTGTCTGTGACGTTGTGTGTCCGGTCTTTGACTTTAGGTGCAATGATGGTCTTCTCAGAGGACGGAGGAGAGGGGCACTTCTTTTCATTGCTGGCTTCAGAGAAGTTGAGTGTGATGAGGGGGATCTTATTTATAGTGCTATACTTGTTGAGGTTGGAGTCAGAGGTGGATCCAAGCAGGCTGGATTTGATCTGGCTGAGCGGCCCTAAAAGAGAAAGCAACAGAGCGAGAAAACAGTCGATAAAGGCTGACACTTCTTGTTCTGTAGCTGGCCTGTTGTTGGTCTTCTAGGGATTGTGAAGTATGGACATTAGTCACCACTCTGGTGCTCATTTGTGACGGTTGGAAAATGGCTAAGTGACAATGAGGTAGCATTTATTTTTGGAGTGAGTTCAACAACAACACGACATTGATCATACAACACGTATTCAAATACAAACTCTGCGCTGTCTGAATTAAGTTTCTCATGAACAGAGAAACTGTTGACAAAAGAAAATAATGATTGGATACATGATCACAGAACGTAACTTCACAAAATCTATTAACACCTTTCTGCCTGATAAAAGGTGAGCATAACTTGTGCACTGAAGTCACAGAATAGTCTCTCATTTGACTCTATAATGTCCTCCACCAGTTTTAATGATAAAAACTGCTTTTTTATGTGTGTGGAAGCATTCAGTACGGCAACAGTACGTAACATCACCACACACTGACACGTTGTCCAATGAAAGTGATTAAAAAAAAAAAAAAAGTGAAAGAGAAGTGCTGATTCAGCTGTGTGAGCCAGCAAATGAAGGTTGCACTGTTTTTTTTCCTCCCTTTTCACCAAGAACAGCAGTGATTGAAAGTCAAGGACAGAGAAGCAGACAGCTGAGGATGAGAGATTGCATGCGCAGCGTCAAGACATGCCACAGTCAGGATACATCATAGCAGTCATAAAGAATAACTTAAAAGAACAAAATAAAGCTGAAGCCATACCCCCAGCCATCCAGGAGCGCGAAACTAGCAAACCAGGGGAGAGAAGAAATAGGAGGTAAAGGGGGGGGAAGTGGGATTGTGGAGAATTGGTTGGATTGCAGAGTCATGGGCATTAACAGAATCAACAATACAACATTATAGTTGACTCACTATAGCAGCTCAGTGAAGAATTCTTTATTAAACTGAAAACGGCATTCTGTAATAACACCTTTACTTAACAGAAATGCATCAATTACGCTCTCTTTTTTTTTTTTTTTTAAAAAAAAGGAAAAACTCAGTTGAAATTGCAAGTGTAGATGAACAAAACTTGAAGAGAAATAGTGACTTATTTTATTGATGGAGAAGTCCTGTTGAGTGCATGCAGCATAAGCCCTGCAACTGTGCAAATGCAGCTAATGTGGAAGAAACTGGAATGCACATGTGGAAGTTTCATAAAAGAGGCTGCATAGGAGAGGTTACAGACGGGGAGGGGGATCCTCAAGTAAATCCTAAATTCTTCAGTGGGAAACAGGCAGGAGAGAAATGTAAAGTGCAGCTTCATGCAAGCACGTGCACGGGTCAGGGTGTTCTTGTTACTGAGCCTTCCCCTGGGTAACTTGCAAGAGACTAAGTCATTTGGTGCAGCGCCAGAATTCGAGGATTTGGCCTCTGAACTTAGAGTCACGCTCAGTCAGCAACCAAGACCAGCATTTAACATGAACCTTACATGGAAAAACTCATGCAGCAAGCAGTACACGTGAATGATCTAAAATAGGTGTGCCAAGATTCTTCAAGATGCAGCAGGCTGCTGTTGGTTACCTTTGATGTTGCGACCATTGTCTGTGATGGCAGCAACACAGCAGAGGAGAGAGAGAAAAGGGGAGTGGAAGTGAGAGAAGAAGAACTCTGGTTTTCTGTGATGATGAATTGGTGCTGGCATGAACCGCTCCTCTTCCCTCCACGAACAATTAATTTCAGTGAAGTTGACATATTACCGTGTCAGCCGCTCGGAGCTGTTTGAATGAGAATTATGGTTAAAGGATGTGGAAGACTGAAGACCTGGAGAAAACAAAGCCAGTGAGAGGCACTTGTACCTTCAACTACTGTAAATGAGGGCGGAAAATGCTTCGACTCCGGCGAAGATCGATACCAGAACACAAAAGGCTCATTAGGAATCTGCCACACCACATCTTCCCTGTTTAGGGACTTGTGGATTTTGCTAGTTTAGCCAAATAAATGTTTGTCACGCCATAGATGAACATCAGAATGCATCTTCAGTCAAAAATAACAGACAAGCATGAAAAGCTGCATCTTCTTCTATCTTTATTGAACAAACCTGTTAAACATTCCCATACTAGAGAAATAAAAAGTGAATACAACGCTGGTTGAACCTCCTTTTGGAGATGGCGACTGATCCACGTGATGATGCTCCATACACGGTAACTGACTGCTGGAACGATGTTTTGTTGTACCCTTTCTTGGACGATACATAGAGCTGAGTAATAAATAATTCAGCCTTTGATTCATCAGTCAAGAAGAGAGAGAGACAGAGAGAAGCAGCTTCCTCTCTGGTCTCCTGCCAATGACGTACGTATGCCAGACTCATGAATAGTGATGTTTACAAGTTCAAGCCTTTAGCTGTCATTCATGGCTTCTTTATCTCATTGAGGATTCCACATTGCACCTCTGGAGCCATGTTGGCTGCCCGCCCACGTCCAGGAAGGAGAGCCACAGGACTACCCTGGATCCATTTACAGACACTTTGTCTTCAGTCTGGACTGATGGATGCAACAATCTGAGATCACTTTGCATCCCTTTCTCGCCTTATTCAGATCAAATACTCTCTTTTTTGGAATAATAATTGGACTTGGATTTGCAAGTGTAAATTTATGTTTTACTTACTTTTCCCAGCACTGTGAATGTTTAACGGTTGTGTTCAGTGAGGACATGAATTGTCTATTATGGTCACGATCATATCAAATTCTATGACAAATTAATGCAGAAAACCACTTAATTCCCGGAGATCAACTAGTCGTTGTGTATTTGAGCTTTTATCTTTTAACTCCAGGGATTCAACATTGATTTCAAATCAGAAATCAGATGAAATTTACTTTGACAAATAAAAATAGTGACCGCACCACTGCACTCTGACATCCATTCATTTCAAAGTTGTGCTGCATGATAGTGTTTCGTTGTCACGTCAAACAAAACACACGTGCAGCACAGCACAAAGGAGATCACGACAGCCAACCAGCTGTGGTCAACATCTGCACACGGTGATGTTTCCCAGCACAACCAGTAGACTTGTGGCAGGCCAGGCATCCGTGAAGGACGACGACAGATCCGAAAGCAAACACTGAACTGGTCACCGTGGCTCTCTGTTAAATATGAGATGCGTGCTGCCAACATGTCATCAGAACAGTTGTGGACATAAATGCAAAATGAGAAATGATGCTGCTGTCGTAACACACGTTCCTAAATGTTTCAGGGTTACAGAAATCTAAATGAGCCTTTTGCCTTTTCAGTGCGAGCAATGTGACCTCTTCTGGATAGCCGAAGGCTCTAAATTAATTATATAACACAGATGTTGGCATGAAATAGTCAAGGGCCAAGAATTCATTTCCCCTGTAAAGACAAGTTTTATAGCCTAAAAAAAAAAAATCTAATTTAATGAATAATGTGTATTTGAAGACATGGTTTTTCCCTAAATGAAAAGAAAATACATAGTTGAAAGCATCTTTTTTCTCCACACATATCTAGAAACATTTGTTTTTTTCCTCACAATGACAGAAAGGTCAGGAGTCAGCACAGCCTACATTACATTAATTCATATTTCAAGCGTTTTGAGTCCTAGGGGCATAAATATCAGCAAAGTTAGGGTGTCGGGTGAGATTTGTGTGCCATCTTGTTAAGATCATGTATCAGAAAGAGTGTGATATTTTATTTATTTTTTTGTTAAACAGCAAATCAGAGTTTAAGATGTGATATCTTACATGTTATAGGTTATGTGAGATTTTAATTTGCTCTATACTTTTGAATAAATGATGAGCATCATTAAAATATGTGTATCCTACTGCAACCAAGTTATAGCATAGACGTGTTATTATACGTTAGGGAGAGTAGCATCAAAGCAGTGCAGTATGTTTGTAAATGGATAAAAGGTCCCTACCTTCGCTTGCATGCCTGTCCCTGAACGCCATCTTGGACTTGGACCCAAAGCCCTCCATGTCATGTACAGAGGAGGCTCTACGAATACTGCACACACTCTCTCTGGAGGCAGTTGGAGTGAGACCCGGGATTGAAGGAGTTGCAATAAGTGTGTCTTCGTGGCTCTGATGTTGCGTCTGTGTAATGGCCTGGTCTGGGTACGTTTGACCCCAAGGGCCTTTCGGTGACGAGTGATCCAGAGGCCCGGACACAGGGGTCGAGCAGTGGCTGGGGCCGATCAGGGCGCGGGTGTCGTTGGCGTAGGAGGGACTGCAGCTCTCACGGGTAGCGGGGAGTTGGTAGTCTCGCGTAGCCACTGAGCCGTCGCTGTGGCGTGGAGAGTCCACCATGACAGCGTCAGGGTCCTCTTGTGGCAGAGACTGCTTGCTGATACCCAGGAGAGGTAAGGCCGGGAAACGGAAGCGAAAGAATCTCCCTTTTCCTGATGGAGACAAGACAAAATAGATCGTCATAGTTGCTCAATGATTCCAACTTCTAAAATAGTCAAGACGCCGTAAAATGACAGTAACAACTGCATGCAAAGATACGTAAATCCCACAAGTGCATATTTTATTCACAAAAGAAATGTTTCAGTTGAGGACATGTACCATCCAAAGAAAGTCCATTTAGGTCTGGAAACGGAAGGGGCCAGTTTCTGGGGAAGACTACATCCCCAGATGTGACTGATATAGTATTCCAGATGTTCTGCAGTCTATTCCTTGTTTTGAGATGCGCTAAATGTTTTTCATTGGTGAAATCTCTGGGCTGTAGGCAGATCAGCACAGAACAAATCCACGCTTTTCTAACAGTTGCAGTGACTTTTTAACCACCCAATCACGTCGCTGCCTTGCTACTAATACACCTTATTAGTTCTAAAAAGGTTCTACTTCTGCTTTTCCAGTTTTCTTTTGCTGATTTCCCAACCTTTTTGAGACGTTTGGATCAAATTGTAAATGAGCTCGTGTTTTTCACGAAACTGCAAAATGTCTCACTTTCAGGATTTCAACTGTGAACAAAATGTAGGTTTAGAACATTTTCAAATCACTGCATTCTATTTTTATTTGCATTTTTCTCGGCAATGCAATGTTTTTCGAAAATGTCTTGCAGTCTTGTCGTAATGTCCAACTAATGGCACATTAGGTAAGAGTTTTTCATTACCACACTCAGGATGAAGTGACTAATTCTAATACGGCGGATAGCTTACATGGTTAATTCTGTGGGCTATTTGACCACATAACCACAGAGGTTACAGGGACATTTAATGAGAAAAGAAGATACATTACTCCCTTTGACCTTGTGTCGTGCTTTCATGGCATGTGTGTAACAGAACCTCCAATAAAGTCGTCAGCTTCCCTACTAATATTTCGAACATGTTAACCAATAGCAGTGAGCTATCTTAAAAATCTCGGCAAGATCAAAACAAGTGCCTGTTGTGCCTCAGGCACTAGTTCAATCTTCAATTCCTCTCAATTATTCATAGGGGATGACATTTGCTGAAATACTATAATGGCACTGGTGCACTGAGGAGTCCTAGAAAGGATTACGTGCTGGGTTTTAATAAGTGATCGAGAGCCCCTGTGGAGGTGAAGGAGAGTCAAACAAAAACTGATAGCAGGTAGAAGGAAATGTTTTGCAGGAAAAAGTCACTCGGCATGAAATTGCTAACCTTCAGCACAAAGACTATGATGCAGACAGGACACACCCTCACAAATAAGCACTTAGATGCATCTTGCAAAACAAACCAGCATATTATGACATTGATGCTTAAAGAATTTCACACACACACCAAAAATCATGGCTGCTGTGTTGTGAATTAATCAGCTGCCTAAAGCTGTTTGTATAACTGTACACCAGCTAGTGGAAAGCTGTTTTAGCACTTTGTAATGCGAAGTGAACTCAGATCACCATTCTAAGTGTTGGATGAATAATTACAGCACATTGTATGTGATATAGCAATATCTGCAAAGAGTGGGTCAGCTGAGGACACGTACAGAAACACAATATGCAGTAAATTAGAAAACAGAATTAATGTTTGAGGCTCCGCATGCAGCAGCCAGCAGCTCTTCTTCTAACTGGGATGAGACTTATAGCCATAGAGGAAGAAGGAAACTCGCTTTAACCATAATGATTGCCCGTTATGGCCAGTGAGTTGAAACGTAGTAAACGTCTAGCTAATAGGCTGAAAATGATTTTTTACATTTATTTGGAGATTGAAAGTAGGACTTAAAGTCAAGACAATCACATGAGCAAAGTTATGCATCAAACACACTTTTGATTGCTCATTGTGAAGTTCATTTGCGAAACACTCACAATACGTAAACTATTTACCTCAAAAAGGATGCGAAACTTTTAAAAATAATCCGTTTTCTGCATGAATTTCCTTCCAGTAAGTCACTATATCCTGTTCAATAATAACTTCTATACATTCCACTCTTGGCGAACCTGTGAATCCATCTTGCCTCCATGATAGCGATCATTCTAAGGCAGTAGAGTCAGCCATGATGCGCTCTTCACTATGCATCGGACTGGGATGATGTTTCATTGTGAATATTCTTCCTGGACACTTCAACTTTTCTTTCGTCTATCAAAACATTTATGGATTTATTTATTTATTCGTTGAGAGGAGTGGCTTCCCTTGTGCTGGCGTGTCAAGGACATTCAGCCTGTTGAAGGGCTCATGAACGGTTGACCTGTACGCCACTTCCAGCGACGTCATTCAGGCTTTCGCTTCTTGTTTACATCAAATATTCTGTATCTTTGACATCAATCACATCAGCAGATGCTGTTTGCTGTTCATAAATTTCGCAAATTTAAGACCTTTCAGTGCCTTTTATCTCTCAAAGTAACTCTTTTCATTAACTATGCAAACTACTGACTAATCTAGCTCCCACTAAAGGAATTATTCTTTGTGTTCTCTTACTTTCTCCTTCCAGGAAAGTGTTTTATGTGTTCAATAATGACATGAAAAATGATAATTTGGTTACAGGTTTCTCCACTACTGTCATTTAGATGATGCTAGCATTTTGGACTTTTGAGTGCACCTAAATATCAGGTTTTAAAGAACAGCCAAAAGTTAAAAGGAGGAGAAGATGGTGACGCGAACTCCACTGGTTTTGGATGTGACTGATTCAACAAACTGAACCCCCAAGAAGGAATTCCCCGTTATATTCCCGTCAGTTCGACAAGGACAGGAACAACACTGACTGTGTGATTAGTGGTGGTCTTGTGCAGTGGTTCTCGACCCCTGCATATTCTTGATCAACTCTGAGGACCCCCCCCCCGCTTCCACATAAAAAAACACAACATGAAATATTCTTCTTTATAAAGTCTCATTTTGCTGTTTTCTTTTTTCTTTTCCGGTGTGGTCTTTTTTTTTAATATGAGCCATTTCTCCATCTTGTCTACTTCTCCCCTCCCCTGTACTTATCCTCGTCTTTTTTTTCTAACATTTTTGCAATTTCAAGCGCTAACTTGAACTTTGCAAGTTAATGAGTTTCCCCCCAACAGCTTCCTGCAAATATTTCATAATAAAAGCATTTTTAATGATGAATGGTGTATGTCCACTGAAACGATAAGGGACTCATAATTTGAAAAAGATGCAGATCGTGTTAAGTTTGTATTAACAGTGTCATACAGTAACTTCAACAATGCAAACGAGTGCAAGATTAAAATACAATGAATTAAACTTGTGAAAAAGAAAAAGAAGGTCATGTTACCTTCTAGATAAAGGTTTCGCTCACATTTGAGAAAAATAATAATCCATTTCTATAAATGTCAGAGGATCTTTTTAAAATATATATATATTTTATTGAGCGTGTGAATGGTTGCATGTCTCCATGTGGCCCTGCGATGGACTGGCGACCTGTCCAGGGTGTACCCCTGCCTTTCGCCCGAAGTGAGCTGGGATAGGCTCCAGCAGACCCCGTGACCCTAGCGGGTATAGATAATGGATGGATTTTATTGTCACTGACCCACGGACCCCTTGCAATTACACCACGGACCACTAAGGGTCCGTGGACCCCTGGTTAAGAAGCACTGGTCTTGTGTATTTGGTTTGGAATGACTGGAGGGGTCACGGCAAAGAAACGTGGAAGTCTAGAACGCCCCAGAAGAGAGTGAGTTCTTCCCCTTACACAAAACATTCTCCAGTCCTCCAGTTGCCAATGCTGATCTTTTCCTTCTCGAACTGATGGGAATACAGCCTGGAACTTCTTATCAGGCTCAACACGTCAAAGTTCCTTTCCATTTTGTCCCGACATCCAAAAGCAGTGGAGTTAGCACATTCTTCTTCTTGTGTTTTCGCTTTGAATGTTCTTTAAATGCTGGATATCTAAGAGCAGCCAAAAACAACATGCTGCCACCCAGTGGATACCACCTTCGTGGTTTCGCTCCACAGTTGAGCTCTGTCTGTCAGCTGAACTGGGGGAGCTTTCTGGATGGAAAGAACCAAGAAATTGAAGTCCAGTTGTCTTAATTCAAGCCGTTGAGGATTACCATGACCTGGGAGGCTGTAAGTCTACAAAGGCAGGGATTTCCAATGAGATCATGTTTTTATTGTCTCTACATATCCCCAAAGTTCTGTCTTCTATTTGGAAATTTTCTTCCTCTTTTGCAAACACTGCATTATTACAACACTGGTGTTTTTACCAGTTAATCATGCAGATTTAAAACACCAAAACTGACACTGTAACAAAATAATGATCACATCTGAGCATTCACAAGCTCAGAGCTCTAGTTTTAATTACAGTGCCTAAAGCATGAGCATTTTTCCAACACCATTTATCTGTTAATTGGATCATCGTTCAACATTTGTGGCATTTGATGAGAAAAACTGTACTTATATTACATTGCAATATTGAAACGGGTGACTAACAAGAATGTGGTGCCCTTTAAGAACTGCAGCTGGGCTGTGTGTGTGTGTGTGTGTGTGTGTGTTTGCGTGCGTGCGTGCACTGACTATGTGTGTGTGTCCTCCCTCTTCAACCCCCTCATTCTTCCCCTGCAAAAACTCACCAGCAGCTTTCCACAACCAGTGGACGCACAGTGGCCCTTGTTGCTATGATACCAGATAGCAATATTTGCATTGAATATTAATTGGGCCCTCAGATCCCCGGTTGGGGAGTGAAATGTCCTTCAGTAAAACAAGCGTGATTCAGATGTCAGGGGACAAGCTCAAAGAGGAAAATAAACCTTGATCCTGTGCTAAAACCGGGGCAAAAAAGAAAAAGAGAAAAAAACTTGTTCTCGTGGTTTTGCTGACGTGAAGTAAAACAAAAGCAGTCACACAGATAATGTGCTTTGTTAATGATTTGCATGCTGTATTATTTTACCTTAAGGAGTGTTTACCTGCTCTCCCCGTCGTCCTATTAGTCATTAGCTCCAGAGAATAACAGGCAATTGCGTTGTTCCCTGCATTCATTTGCTAGAGAGCAAATGAGGTTATGATTGAATCGAGTCTGAGTTAATAACAGTTCGTTTTAAATCGGCAGCGTGATGATGTATATAGTAAGGACAAGAATATGAAATGTCTTTCTCCCTGCACAGTTTGTTTATCATTTTCTGTTTTCTGCTGCCGTCTTTCTACATGGAGAAAATAAACCCGGTTTTGAACACCTGGGATCTTTTATTTTTTCTCATCTGCGTCTTATCAAAAAAGCCACTTTCACTTCAGTAACTTTACGAGCCATGACACGTATCATCGGCAGATTGCAGTTTCTCTTAATGTATTATTTTCTCTAACCGCTGTCTTTGCCTTCCCTTGGTTATTCATTTCTTTTTTCTAACACTGCAACAGTCGCATTAAAGTTCTGAGGTAATGCCTGGATCCAACCGGATGTTTTTTTTTTTTTTTAATTATTATTATTATTTTTCAGTAGTCATTTGTTTTAATCAAACTACACCAACTGCTTAGATAAAAATCGATTTCAATCTAACATCTTGCTAAAGTGAAACGGAGTACTGATGAATTCAGCTTCAAAATTAGTTTAAAATTATGGAGTTAATATAAAAGATGGCAAAGGTTGCCTGCGGTTGGTGGCTCCCTGACAAATTATGTTCCTTTATGAAAAGTTTAAACAATGACCTGATTTTTTTTTCTTTTTTTAATGAAATATGTCATATTTTGGTCTTGAGTTTTAAGGCAGTGAGGAGAGGTTAAGTCAACTCTAATCTGGAAACCATTGCCACAGCTTTGTGTTACCTGTAATTAACTCTGAAACTGGGTGTAGATGGTCAGAAAACTCAAGTCTGATCTGCATCTGTGATGTCACAGTTCTCTAAAAGTCTGAATTGCTCACTGAATGACATATTTTCAGACCTAGATGGCCGCAGAAAGAAAGGAGGTTGAGTTATATCAATATTTTTTTTCATTTGGTAGTCATTCCAAACCCCTAAATAGCACAAAAAAAGTCTTTAAGCACTTTATCAAGGTTATATGGATGTTATTACAAACACTAAGTGGTGAGTTTTGATGTCCATGCAATTTAAGAAGCTCCAGAGCGACACAGTGCTATCAGAATGAATTCAGCATCTGCATAAATTGTTTCCACCTAATTGTGGGAATATAATTACTGTGCATACTGGTGCATAAACTGACTTCACAGATTCCGTCAAGAAGACTTGGTCTCAGGTTGCGAGGTAAGAATAAGTTGGTGGTGCAATTACAGGCTGGCATCTATCTCTCCATCTCAACCCATTATAGTAACAACATGCTTTTTTTTGTTTCGTTTTCTCGCGCTGCTGTAACACCTTAGCACCTCTATGTGAATTTCCAAAGGGGAATAGTTTTAACAAGGACATTTTTTTTCTTTTGCTTTTGACAACATGATGTGACCACTGTGTGTAAAGGTCCACGACTCTAATACTTCTTTTTCAGCAGATTTACTGCAAACAAAACTGCACTCTCCACCACAAATATGATTATGCTCCAGTTGATGCTTCAACTACGCTGAAGTACAGACTCACAAATTACATTTCTATTTATTCCTTTTTTTATCTGTTTGTGTTTTATTTCCATAAGCTATAGAAGCTGACCTTCAGCTGCAGTTTAAACCATTAAGGTCATGTATTTACTTATTTTTTTTAAATATATATATCAGATAGGATTAAAACTGGTCTACTCTACAAACTCCAGCCAAGCTAATGACAGGAAGTTCTGTAACTAACTAAGAAAGTGCATATACCAGAGGTATGGACTCCAGATGTTAATTTGATGACTTTAGAGTTGACAAAATGTAAAAAGACTCTCCACTCGACTTATTTACCCAAACGCAGAATATTAAAACATGTGCTCTTTAGAACGTGTGCATGACTCAGTGAACCAGAATGAGATTATTCTATTGAACGAAAACAGCACTTCTCAAATATCTTCCCAAGAATGAGCTTATTCAGGCATAAAAACTGTGATGTAATTCACAAAAAAAAAAACTAATTGCAGTGTGAAAAACACGTGGGTCGATAATCACAGACAGATGAAACAACTCCCAACATTTCAAAATGCACGAAGAACATTAGATGGCCCTATTTTACAATGCTGCCTATTATTTACATCCAACATTATTATTGCACCATTGTTAAAAGGACTTGAGGGGACTTGCTTGTAAGTATTTGAGACTTCACTTGTAACTTGAGGATAAAGACTTAAGACTTACTCTGATGTATTCTGTATAAACTTAAAGAACACATACGCTTCCTGGTATTTGATCTATACGGCAAGTCTGAGGAGTCTGACAACAGCCGTCCCCTAAAGGTTCGCAGGTGTTTCACATCACACACACGTAAACCAGCACACACTCGTACTCAGAAGCCAAAAAGTTCATACATTCAAGCTCTCACAAAATCAGAGTGCACACAAACCTAAAGGTCTTGCTTACGCACAGCAGTACATTGCACGGATGCTCTCCAGCTCTCCACAACACACCCCCTCACAACGCACCCCCCTAACAAGCTGCATTGTCTCAATGCGGCTTGCTCAATTACAGCCATCTAAAGGTGACCTCTTGTCCTCCAGGCCGCTGCTTTGTAAGTTGCAGACAGTAAATGGCAAAAGATACGGACTTCAAAGAGCGAGGAGGCATCCAGATTGTGTTCAAGTGCACCTCTGGGGAATGACATTATACGCTGTTACACCATCAAGCAACGTTGAAGTGGTTCATCAGGCCACCCTGGCAGGCTAGGAGCTATAATTGGGTCAGGCCTTCAAGATGATACCAAGCAAACGCGTCAATGTCTGTGAAATGCTGGTGTCAACGTGGTGTCAGTGAGGAATTCCTGCAGCTGCACTAGTGATTACGGCTGCGAGGAGAAACAAATGCGAAAACTGACAACTGCTGATGATTTATTACTGTGTTAGAGAGGCTAAACTGGATAAAGGCACCAGAAAAAGTTGGGATGAAATGGCAAAAGCAAATAAAAAATAAAATCCAGAGAACCTCATTGGTTTGACATCGCTGACAGTAAGGGTGCTTTCACACCTACACCATTTGGCCGCTTAAAGCGGACTGGAGTTCATGTGGACTCCAGTTCGGTTCGCTGCTGGTGAGAACGCTGCCCAGCATCGATGCGGACCTACTCTGGTATGTACGTAGCTTTTTGGTCAACCGAAGCTTCCGTAGCAAGACGCGCGGTGTGTTTTTGGAAGCATAAAATTTCTCCGCACGAGTTTGTTTCGGAGCCGACGATGGTGATGGTTCTACAACACGTCTACTCCGCTCCAAAAACAGCCGCAGAGTTTTCTCGTGCCGAATGCGAGTTTCATAATAGAACAACAGCAGTATTTATGCTGCACAAAGCAATGATCATAATATACA
>JBAMYA010020380.1:3565-16768 GCA_037176975.1 Arrhamphus sclerolepis | reverse complement strand
AATCAGCTGCTCTCCACCTCAGTTATTCCACCTTAAATCAGCTGCTCTCCACCTCAGTAATTCCACCTTAAATCAGCAGCTCTCCACCTCAGTAATTCCACCTTAAATCAGCTGCTCTCCACCTCAGTTATTCCACCTTAAATCAGCAGCTCTCCACCTCAGTAATTCCACCTTAAATCAGCTGCTCTCCACCTCAGTGATTCCACTTTCTGATGTCAGAACTGGATCAAATGTTTCCTCAGAGGTGTTCCAGCTAGAAGTTCAGGATGGTCTTTGAAGGCTTGCATGGACCAGAGCAGATGAAGCGTTGGGCCAGATTTGGCCCGTGGGCCTTGGGTTTGACACACGTGCAGGATTCAGAGCAGCGTGTGCTCCAAAAACACCATGAGATGGTTGGAGAAACTCATCTTTCCTCAGAGCTGCAGGTGTCAAACATCATGCGTTCGGTGACGTGAGACGCTTCAGCAAAGGGAAGAAAAAGAAATTGAGTGATGCTCACTCGTCCACCGTCTCGACAGAGACGATTCCCAGCGCCACCTTCGTCACCCTGACAGCTTTATTAGCTGGTGCTGGCGTGGCGCATCGCAAACATGTCATTCAAGGTGATGTTTCCATTTCATTTGAGGAGACTGAGAACATAAAGGAAGATTTTAGCGAAACTGCAAGACCCCAGACTGCAGAGGCTCCTTCACCCTCACGGTGGGAGGAAGACGCCAGCTTTACGCTCTAAATGAAACTCTGACTGTTTGTCACGCGCAGCTCCGGAGGTTTGATCCACTCTGACGGGAAATAACACGAAAACAACCACAGATCTGCTTCCCAAGAACTGCTCATTTGCATCAAGCGAGAGCACAGCAGTCATCCTTTTCTTTTCTTTTCTTCTTTTTTTTTTGGGGGGGGGGGGGGCTCCAATCACAAGTCTCCCCTCTGCAGAAAATGTACCTCAGAGAAATCTGCTGCTCTCATGCTCAGGGCTCATGATTCAGGGTTTCTAGGGGAGGCAGCAACCAGGGCCCAAAGACCAGGACAACCAGCTCAGTTTCAGTTTATTGTAATGAATAAGTTAGTCAAGAGGAATCCCTCCTGTCCCAGTCAAAGTCACATCAAGTCTCCTGCTGCAGGTGTCCTGTCCCCACCTCTCATTAGCAGTCAGTTTGGTGGTTGTGGACACATGTGGTCCAGGTCTCCATGCAGTGAAAAAGTCAAACACAGCACACACCTCCAAATGGACTTTAGATACCATCTTTTTTTCTCCATCCTGGGTTATACTTGAGCGTGTTTGAATGTTTTCTTTCCCTCCTGTGTATCAGTGATGGACGACGTCCTTCTATCTTCCATTTATCTTCTCCTGCGGCTCCCACACAGCTGCTCGTGGACAGTTTGGCTCAGTTCAGCCACTGGAAGGCTTTTCTGCAACAACCAGTGTTTCTGCAGATGGAGGAGACGTTGCTTGGACGTGACGGCTAACGTTAACATCTCCAGGGACTGCTGAACACCTGAAGAACTGCTGGAACTGACTTTTGTTTAATTTGTGGTAAATAAGCTGGCAGCTCAGGTCAGAGGTTACCCTCCAGCGCATCACATTTATGTGTCATTTACTGCTCCAGTGAGGAGGCAGCGTCCTGATGGAGCACAGAGAAGATGCGTGATCACCAGACCAGCTGCTTATGCTGGAGATGAATAATGGATGGACTCGTAGTAATTATTAATCCTGCTTACAGCGGCAGTTCGGTGCTGTGGAGCAGAGGGACTGCTGCGAGCGGGACAGCGCTCCGGGGAGACAAACTCGTGTCGCCACGGAGACGAGGCCCGACAGCTAGCATCAACAGCTACGGCTCTGGCATGGAAGAAACTCCCGTTTGAAAGTGTTGAAACAGCAAAGACACGTGCACGAACCTGAGCTGTGTTTTCCTCCTGGTGACGAAGGAGGATGTTAATGACACCGTCTCACGACATCACAGGAGCAACGTTGCTGCATTAAATATGGATGTTGTTTACATCAGGGCTTTAATGAAACAAGACTTTATCACAGTAGAGCGCTGTCCAGAGTTCTGACTACACCTCCATGTGAACATACTTCATCAGGAGCACTGGACTGCAGTCTCCGTCTGAAACCCGTATCAACAATATTTCTGAGTAACAAACAAACATTCCTGATTATGTCATCAGTAGAACTCCAACTTCATCATTTACCAATTATTTTACTTTCATAAAATAATCAATTGAAGAAACTGCTTCAAACGCCTCTCTGCTCCCTGGTTTTCTTCTGCTCAATTTCCTTCTGGGGTTCTGGGTCCCATTCAGGGTGTTCAGGGTCTTTGAAAAGTCACCTACATCAATGTGTCAATTTGTCCTGTTGTCATGGTTACTCATGGTTACAGTGGGAGTCAGAAATCCCTGAAGCTAGCCTAGATGTAACGCCAACAAACTTGCATTACTAAGCAGGTCCGTCTAGTGAGTCTTGGGGAGCCAATCAGATCATTCTATCCTTCTAGAGTCTTTAGAGGGTTAACATGGTAACGACCAGGTGTAAAAGTACTATTACTCTTACCAAAACCTTCATCACTGGATATTTTCTGATTTTCTGTGGTAACCCATCTTCAGTGTCCCTGTCTATTCTTTTGAACAAAAAAGTTATTTTTCTAGATAGATAGATGTATACTATATTCTATGCATTATTACTTTGAAAAAGAAAAAAAAGACTGTTTTGTCGTGTTTCTCTCTGTTTTTATTTAAAATGTCTGCAGAAGATGACTGACAGATATTTAAATCATGTTGAAGTGTCTCAGCCAACCACTAGAATGTGTGGAATTTCCTTGGTGTAATTTATTGTTCGTCCTGTCCCAGTGCAATCGACGTTTCTTGACCTGTGTGGACCAGTTGGGGAAAACGCCCCAGTGCATTAAATGAAATGCAACATCTCCATAGCAACCACTGCATTTCAGAAGTGGACGTGCATGCGCACTCACGTCCTGCTGAGTTTCTTTTCTGAGCTGTTCTGTATCATAAATAACATGAAACACAACTGTTTACTCGCCTACTGATTTTAATTTGGACATTCTGCAACAAATACAAAGAAGGGGGAAGAGATGGAGATGCCCAGCCAAGGCTCCGTCCAGCATGAACTAAAGTACAGTACGGACAGTTCAGAAACAATTCAGTGAGTTCAAAGGAATTTTTAAATGGACAAAGTAGTTTGCAAGACTGCATATTGCTAGCAGATCTATTTTCTGACCCAGAGAGGTTCTGAATGAGGCTTTTACAGCAGGCAGCACCCCTCCCATCTACTGCAACTGAATCTTTTAGTGGTACCCAGTACCGGACCATACTGGCTTACTTTCAGCACTGGTGACGAAAGAGCTAAGATGTTGTAAACAGCTGTCATTCAAACCAGTTTTGTCATCGACAGTTAAAGACTTGGACTTCCTTAACAGTCTCTTAGTGATTGTGGTGGATGAGGTCCATCTCATTTACAGATGCTAGAGAAATCTGGTACGTCACCTTGTTTGTGACTCTGATTGGTTGCAGCGCTAACCAACTGCCTGCAGAGGCAGTTTGAAAACCAACATTTGGCTCCGTCCTTCAGCTCATTTTCAGAGCCTACATCTGTCCAGATGTGGTTCTGATCTATCAGGTTACCCTGAAGCACAGCATGATCCACACGTTCTTTAAACCTGTTGGATTAAGTTTTGTTCCTGTTCCTCCTTGGTTTGTTTTATTTATTGATTTATTTTTATCTTCACAGGTTATGCAAGCTTCTATCTTTGGGTGTCTTGTACTCCACATGGAAGACCACGTCATGGCGGTGCACTCATTCATCTGGGTGAGTCAGTGTGCTACCCCAGAACCAACGAGCTAAACAGACCAAACCCTGTTCAGACTCCAGATCACATGTGTCAAACTCCAGCAGCTGCTTTAAGGTGGAATAACTGAGGTGGAGAGCAGCTGCTTTAAGGTGGAATAACTGAGGTGGAGAGCAGAAAAAATTTGCAATATTACGACTGGTATAATTTTATGTCAAAATGCTGCAAAAAGTTGATGTTTTATGACAAAAAATTGCAATTTTAAGTAATTTAATAAATCAGTCAACTTTGTGACTTGTATAATATAAAGTTTCGGTTGCTGATTTAAAAAAAAATGCTTCTAAGAAACAATTTGTTTTATTTCAGGAACAATTTGAAATTGCCATAGCTTGCCATAAAAATCATATATTTTTAGCCTTTTTTAATGACAAAAAAATATACATACATATATAAATATATATATATAAAATTTATACATATATATATACATGTATATACACACACATACATAGTCACAGATTTTGTGAAATTTGACTCCAGGAACTAGCAGGAAATATGACGACAAAGCTGGTTAAGAAATTAAAGAATAACCGGCCCTTTAACAGTAACCATGGTGATGATGTGGCCCAGGATGAAATCAAGTTTGACAGCCCCGTTTCGATAATAATTTTGGTATTTAAATTTTCTTCTATGTTACAGAAATAGGACTGTACAACTATTCACTCCTGAAACGTAGAAGGAAGCGCAGCGTTGGGATCTCAACCGTTTAAACGGTTCATGTGGTTAAAAACGAGATGATCACCTCACAGATTCTCATTAAAGCAGGAGGCGAGCTCACGAAGCAACATTGATGCTGCTGATGAGATGCTGCAGAGCGCCGGTGGACAGAGATTCAGAAAGCTCAGGAGAAGAGCAGGTGCAGCCAACTCCTCCATCAGTTTCCAGTTTAAACACAATCATGGCCAAAGGGGCCAGCAGGAGCTAATCTGCAATTAGATGACAATTAGCAAACTCCATCTGCTGCTAAAACTCTTTTTTTAAAACCAGCTGGAATTTTTAATTCAAGGATGATGTCAGAGTTAACTAGAAAGGATCAGGTGGATGAAGATCCCAACACCTGGACCATCAGTGGATCTGACGGATAATTAAAGGGAGCATTAAAGCCCATCATGCAACAGCCACAGAGGGCTGAAATAGCTTTTATTGTTCAACTCAGAAAAAGATCTTTGGTTTTGGTTTGCTGCACAAAAATTCATTTCAGGAATTTTATTAACTTTATATCGAAATGCCACTAAATTTTAAGTTGAAAAAAGTCAAAATTTTGTGACATTTGTATTTAAATATTGTAATTTTACAACAAAATGTTCTTTTGTTCCAAAAATGTCAGTTTTGAAAAAATATATGATTTTAAAAGAAAAAAAAGTGATTTTAGGACTAAAAATTATATCATACAAATCAGGAAATTTCCTTCATTTCATGTCAACATTTTGCAAAAAAGTTGATTCTTTTCAACAAAAATTGTAATTTTAAGTCAAAACGTCATAATTTTGTCACAATTGTATGTTCAAAAGTCTTGTTGGGGGAAAAAGTATTGATCTTGATCAATTTTAGAAACAAATAATGTGATTTCTTTTTATCTGGGCAAAAAGTTGGATTGTCAAAATGTTACAAAAAGTTGATTCCTTTCCATCAAAAAAAAGATGTAATTTTCAGTTAGAAAAGTTGGAATTTGTGGTAAATGTGTTGGTAAATTTTTGTTAAAAAGGTCATGATTTTTCAGACCTTTTCAAACTTTTCTATTTTAGAAAAAGTTTTGGTACATTTACAAAAAAAATAATCTCTAAATTTGATTTTACATCAAAAAAGTGATTTCAGTACATAGGTCTCAATTTGATTACAAAGGTGGCGGATTTTTATGAAAACTCAAATCTTACAACAAAAATTCACTTTTGTAAATTAAATTAAATTGTGATATCGTGAAATTCAACATTTTACAATGTTTTTTCATATTTCTGATTACACAAAAAATGTGATTTTAGAACGAAAGCCTCAGTTTTATAGTAAAAGTTGAAATTTTGTGAAATTTAAGATTTTATGACTTTTTTTTACTTTACGACCAAGTCCAGGAACTAACATGAAATCTGACAATGTAGCTGGTTGAGAAATAACCAGCCCTTTGATGGTAACCATGGTGATGGTGTGGCCCTTTAACAGAATCCATGGTGATGATGTGGCCCTTTGATGGTGACCATGGCGATGGTGTGGCCCTTTAACAGTATCCATGGTGATGATGTGGCCCTTTGATGGTAACCATGGTGATGATGTGGCCCTTTGATGGTGATTATGGCGATGTTATGTGCCTTTGATGGTAACTATGGTGATGATGTGGCCCTGGGTGAAAAAGAGTTTGACACCCCTGGTTTATAGCAACAATAACAGCCGCAGGTATAAAACGACGTTTAAATGTTTAAACGAGCACTGCCCAAATCTATTTACAGTCCATGAGACTTAATATCTCCCAGCCATCAGCGGGGGTCGTCTGGAGAACAGCAGTGATTAGGACTGAAAGAAAATGAAAGGAACAAGCTCCGTAGCACATTTCGGTCCACAATGTTTTCATTTTAAATGCTGCAAAATGCTAATTCAGAAGGGAAGAGGGAAATAAAAGCAATGTCTTCTGTTTCCGTGGTTTCGTTCCAGCGCCTGTAGTGACTCATTCGCTCACGGCTGTGCAGGGAAACGACAAATTCATTTAAACAAAACGGAGACGAGCAAGCATTTGTGGTCCCCCCCAAATCCTCCAAAGCAATACAAAAGCCACTTGAAGGAAAACTGTAATCACTGTTCATGCGCCTCACATGAAGTCAGCCAGCAAACATTCGCAGCAGGAGGCATCGGGCCTCGGGCTGAAACCTGGTGGAGAAGCTGTGAAACGAGGTGCTGAACATCACGTTCACGAGATCAAGCCTGAACGATGAACGCCAAAGCTGACGAAGGTCAATATCCACATCCCACCCTTCACAAAAGCATCTCAGCACATAACACTGTCTGGTAGCTGCAGCAGTGGCTCGAGTCTTCTCATTTTTCTTAGAAGACAGAAAAAGTCCATCTAGTCTGGAAGGTCAGAGGGGTAGCTGTGGAGAAACAAACATCGCTTGCTTTCATTTACTGTTTTTTTTCTTCACTATGCTTTCATTTTCTCTCTCTCTCTCTGACAAATCGGGATATTGAGTCCGAAGGTGGGAGCATTTAACGCTGGCGAGGGCAAATACGGTGCACCAGCATGCAGATAAACGGGCTTCATTAGAATCTTTGCGTCAGCTATCATCTTCAGGCGTATCTGTGCTCAGACACCTGTCTCCTGCTTCTATGCTGGATTATACTGAGCTGAGGGAACTGGAGGACTCGCTGGTCCAGGCTGTGACTGAACTCAAAGGACTCAAAAACTGGAAAATGACAATTTCTGTCCAAATAACCAAATCCAAAACGTGGTCTGTAAAATGTGCACAGTGATTGCATGTCACTACAAAAAGGAGAAGCACGTTGTGAGCAAAGAGGTTGATGTCAAAGACAAACTGTGAGTAGGTTTGTGCAGCCTGCAGTCGGGCTGTTGCTGTGCAGCTCAGACACCTGTGAAGGAACGTACGAGCTCCTCTGCTGCTAAAGGTTCTCCGACACGCTTCTGGACTCAACACTCAGCGCTGATTTGTTGAAAAAGCGTGCAGACAAAGTCATTAATCTGGTAATAATGAGGACAAATCGCACAAGTCTGCAGGTCTCGTTTTCAAACACAAAAGAGGAGGCTGGGAGTCAGGAAGTGCATCAGATTATTCCGGTTTACGATCCACTTTCATTCCTTGTTTGAAGCTTTGCAGCGAGGGATGTGTTTGAGAATATTTTTAAAACAGATATTAAAGTAGTCAGTGTAGTTAAACTGAGAAGTGTAGCACAGCCACTGTTTAAAGCTAATGCAATAATACGGGGCGAGGCGCCCGGGATGTCCGCGCTTAGCAAGGCCCCCATCATTAAACTGTGCGCTGCCTTGGGTAAAATGATCCAACAAATGGAAAATGTTAAATGTTAATTGAATAAGGAGACCAGTAAAGAGCAATATTCAATAGCTAGCAGCCTGCTCTTTTCTTTTCCATTACAGTTTATAAATGTTAAGCACATGAGAGGAAGGACAGAGCTCATCGGCAGCCTCCAAACGAGAGGAAGTGGACATCTATTTTATTTTCTTTCACATATTTAAGGTTGTCCTCAGTCAATGAAGATGAAAAGGTCAGAGCAGTTTTCTGACTCCACCAGGTACAAACGCTAATTTTATGTCAGTGTGCAACATTTCTATCCAGGTTTGGCACGGTGGTGGTCCTGAAAGGGTTCCAGCTCATCCTGACGCTTGATGATTTTACAGCGACAGATTTCCACAGCTGGAAGGAAATGATTACCAGTCTAGATGGAGTTGGGGGAGCTCCTGCCACCCAGTCGTAGACATTTTATATCACAAGCCTGGTCTCTTGCCATGAGGCGCCTTTGGTCCTCAACCAGCGGGAGCATCGCTGTGCTTTGATTCATAAAAGAATCTGGACGATAACAACGGCTCACAAAGTGCAGATTCCATCAACTGATTGATGGAAACATGTTGGAGCTGACTGAAATTTTGCCTCCATCCATCATCCCGCCCGTACGATACATCAGCGTAAGTCATCGTGCAGCTCGCCACGTCTTCATTTACGGCTCGTCTGACAGCTCGTAGGACTGATGTGATTCATAAAATGATTCAAAGCTGCAACGCCGACAAAGTGAACGGTGGTAAATTACAAACATTAAACTGTTGCACTGAGCTGCAGAAACTTCAGAGCTGGCAGGTTTTAGAGTCCTTCAGAAGCAATGTAAGGCACGAAAAACCCGAAGCAGGTCTGGGAGCACCTCAGGTGGTTAGAAGATAACTCCTCATCCAGGCCTAATGAATCTCTTTCTCATCAGAGAGCAGAAAACTAGAGGCAGTTTTGATTCTATGCATTTGTAAGACAGCGAGACCATCTGATACGTGGTTTGGGTCTTATGTGGTGTCTCAGTGTGGTCTGATGGAGAAACCAGAGGAGGTGAACTGAGCTGGGCAGGTTTGCACTGAACCACAAACTGAAATGTGCAAATTGGACATTTAGTTTGGTTCATACGGCCCTTTTAGCATGTTTTACTGAGGCAACTCTAGCTGGGAGAGTGCCCGAAGGCACACCCTCAAAGACGCTGGAGATGATGTCTCCTGGGAACGTCTCTGTATCCTCCTGGAGGAACTGAGGAGAGAAAACCTTTGAATTCTTGGTTTCCTCCAAGGTCGGAGTTTTCTGTGCTTCACCTCCCACACACCGTTTACTTTCACTACCCTCCTTTCTTGTGTGCTTGACGGTTTTATTTGGTGAAAAGCAAATAAATTCTGAACTCTGGGAAATATTAATGCAGGTGACAGGATCTGCAGACATCAGAGCTGGAGTTCAAAGGCCTCTCGACTCCAGAGACGGGGTTTAGCTGAGGAAAATACTAACATATATGTCTGCAGGCTACAGAGTGTGAATATGTATGTTTCTGTGACGAACGCTGAATAAATCATGTAACAGGAACTCAGCGGTGGCGGAGGAACACCTCCTGGTGAGTGGTCAACGTTGTGATGTCAGAGGTGTGGCATGAATGCACGGATGAGACGCCTTTATGTGTCTCTACATAACAGACGAAGCTGGACTCGTTTCAAAACGCCTCCAACACTGCTATTTATACACAGAGCTGGAAGGAGTTTAAGAGGACGAGGACGAGGAGGCCTGAGATCTTCCCAGGCCCACCTTCACTGCTACAGATGTGAGAGCAACGGCCAAAATCAGATGTTAACGTCCCTGCATTTATATATGAATGAGCTGCAGAGATGGAGGCTTTAATGTACAGCTCTGCGTCTGCCTTATCCTGACTATGCTCCACGCTGACCTACCACCTGGTGACCTGTTGCCCTTTGACTTTGTGGCTCCTCATCGTCAGAAATTGTTCAAGAAAAGAGGAACCAGGTGCATTAAACAACACTAAACTGGAATAAACACTGAATGGGAATAAAATCTCTGCTCCTGCATCAACAGAAAGCAACTTACAGTCCAGCCTGCAGGTGAATCAGCATCCAGGTGAGTGCAGGTCCAGCTGCTAGGACAGCAGCTCCAGAGAGGACGCAGCCACAAGCAGGTCCAGCTGCTAGGACAGCAGCTCCAGAGAGGACGCAGCCACAAGCAGGTCCAACCTGCTAGGACAGCAGCTCCAGAGAGGACGCAGCCACAAGCAGGTCCAGCTGCTAGGACGGCAGCTCCAGAGAGGACGCAGCTATGACAGAAGGAATTGAGGAGAGTTCTCAAGAGCTTCTTGAACATAGAGAAGGACGACTCCTGGAGCTGCTGGTAGCTTGTTCCACTGTTGGGCATCTGGTGGGAACGACATCATATAAGGGTTGCATGACGTGAAACCTAGCCGACTCTGACTAATTGCTGATGATGTCGTGAAAACACAGAAGACAAGCAAGGATGGGCTAGATTAGCGCCTCTTACTGCTGACATCAGCATGACCTCATACATCACCTTCGCCACAGCGCTGCAGGTCAGCCAGAGATGACACACAAAGTGAAGGCGCTAATAGACCATTGACCACATGTGGATCCTTCAGCTAGCATTAGTGCGTGTATGGAGCTTGTGCTTTTACTGGATTTCAGAAGAAGTAGATGGTTCATCTTCCCTACAAATAGTTCCACTCAGTTGAAACCTGCCACCCTCGTCACCTGCAGTCTTCTGGGAAGTCTCCGCATTGTACTTAGCATCACATGATCAGTAATAAGTGGGCTTAGACCATAGATGTGTTAAGGGGCAGCACAGTCGATTAGTCAACTAGTCTGCTGAACCTGGAGAGGTGGTGTAAATGGCTCAGAGAAGGGGTCCAAGCACGTGGTCTTGAGGCACCCCCATGGAAAGGTGGTGAAATGAGGATCATTTTCCTTTAAGGGTCTGGGAACAGCCAGTAAGAAAAGATCAGAACCAAGAAAGGCTGAATCTGTGATGCCCAATTCTGAGAGTGGGATATATTTTTACCTACTTTGGTTCATTTTATCTTCATAACACAATGCAGGAAGGTGACCATGGTTACCAGTTTCCTGGAAGAAGAAGGTCTGCACAGCAGTCTGCTCATTGTTTGTTAGCAGGATTATTCATGAAAGCTATGGACAGATTGACATTAATATTTTACCAGAATCGATGCAGAGCCCAACTTACAACTTATTAATTTTTGATGACGATGTGAGCGGAGCAGCTTTTTATTTATTTATTTTATCTTATTTAACTCAGCCTTTGTGGGGGTGTGAAGTCCCGGACCGCGCTCTCTTTCATCATCGCTTCTTCGTTGATCTGGTTCAGATGGAGCTTGCAGGAGCTGCGAGCAGCGGCGGGACTGGACTAAATCACAAATCTAAACTGAACTACCAACGTGTGGACTCGACTGACAGCTGGAATAAAGCTGCAGCTGCTCGTGAAGGTGCGACGCCAAAGCTTCTGTTTGTGACTGCAGTGACAAGAACAGGTGCACGACCTTCGTCTTTCTTCTTGTGCTCACACATTTGGCATTTAGTGACTTTTTAAAGCCTGTTAAAAAAAAGAAAAAGATATGGCAGATTGAAAATGCCATGATTAATGTTGATAGTTAATTCTGTTAGGATGTCCTACATGACTGAAATTGGACAAGAAAAACAAAACAAAGTAGTCCTGTTCCTTTAATTCCACACCAGCGCTGTATGGACATGTTGGACATGAGAGTCTTGTAGACCAAAGACACCGTAGATAATGTAGACGCTGTAGAGACAGTGGACACCGTAGACACCATAAACACCGTAGACACCATGGACACCGTAGACACCATGGACACCGTAGAGACCATGAACACTGTAGACACCATGGACACCGTAGAGACCCTGGACACCATGAAAACTGTATAAACTGTGGACACTGGAGACATACCAGTAATACGAGTCCACATCTGTGGTCAGACTGAAGGAAAATCCTCACACAGAGAACAGCCCCTCCCCTACTCACTAGGTCTTGTTAATTTGACATAAAATTACAATTTTGTATAATTTCAACTTTTTGTCCATAATTCCTGAATTAAAAAAAGTCCTTATTTTTTTTATTTTCATTTTTCAGACACTTTAGAAATGTAATAAATTCAAGTTCAACCATAATTCTTTCCTTCCATTTTAAGGACTATTTGAATCTATATTTTTGGGACTCATGGATCAGAACTCTTCACAATAGCAAAAAGCTTTAGAAACTGACGTTATGATGATGTCATCAGGTTGGTATCAGATCACAAGTGAGAGTGTGGGGTTTTAAAGATGAGCAAACATCAAGGTGGATTGTGGGAAATGTAGGACTGGAGGAGTTTTCAAGTATAGCTGCTGTTTTTGGATCACCCCTCCAGTCCTGTTGTCAGCGTGTGGACGTTTCTGTGTTCCTGCAGTCGCTTCATGCTGATTGCTGTTGAACGACAGTTTGAGGACGACGACCCTGAAGGTCTGCCCCCACTGACCAGCCCCCACAGTCCAGCCAATTACAGAACTGCTGAACACAACGCAAACAGCAGGCGGCAAGCGCATGGCAGCCTCGCGAGGACGGCGTGATTTGATGCAACATCAAAGGGAATGTGTCTGAGCAGCCACGGAGGTCTGGAGCAGAGGATGATCAGTTTAAAGGTTTCTGTTTCTGGCTTCCAGCTGGGCTTGTTTGTGTTTACACACGTATGCACCAATCAGAAAGAGCGACGATCCGGGTGCTGATGTGAAGAACTAAAGCAGAATCAGTGACATTTCTGCTCTCAGGCTGGATTACACATTCATGCATGCAGGCCGACGCTAGAGCTGCTGGATAGGGACAGAGGAGCCAGAACCAGCTGCTGTAACTTTAAAATGAAAACATTTACACAGACGCCTTTAAAACAACCACCTCCTCAAATAACCTGAGATAAGACGACCCTGTCACTTCATTTGGGGGCAGCCTCTGAAACTGATACTCAACGAGGTGCTCAGCTTTAAGGGCTGGAGTTCTCCTTCTTATCTCCACCCAGTTTCACATCACGCTGCATCTGCTGACCCTCTGAAATGGCTAGAAAGAAGCCCCACCCCCACGCAGAAGAAGGCGGGGCTAAACTGAGCAACTCCAATGCTCCAATTGAAAAAGGAGCGGATGTGGTTATACGTTTGATATTTTGAGAGCAGCTGCTTTAAGGTGGAATAACTGACGTGGAGAACAGCTGCGTTAAGGTGGAATAACTGAGGTGGAGAACAGCTGCTTTAAGGTGGAATAAATGATGTGAGGAACAGCGGCTTTAAGGT
>JBAMYA010020369.1:0-16769 GCA_037176975.1 Arrhamphus sclerolepis | reverse complement strand
AATGATAATAATGGTAATAATAATAATAGTGATAATAGTGATAATAATACTACTACTACTACTAATAATAATAACAATAATAATAATAATAATAGTGATGATGATGATGATGATGATGATGATAATAATAATAATAAAAACAATAATAATGGTAATACTGATAATAGTGATGATGATGATGATAATAATAATAGTAATAATAATAATTATTATTATAATGGTAATAATAATAATAGCGATGATGATGATAGTAATATTAATAATACTAATAATACTACTACTACTAATAATAATGAGGAGCTTGGCCACTCTGGAACATTCACCTTGCTGTCTTTGAACAGTTTCTGTGTGGCGTCTTACTGCGTCTTTGGGGTTGTTGTCTTGCTGTTTGTAGTTCTCTTGCAGATTAAATGAGATTATCATCCAGGATTCTGGGATACTTTTCTGCAGGGCCTGCTGCTGAGAAGCATCTCCAGAATAATATGAATGATACTTGTGGTGGCCTGCAGTGTTTGGTCAAGTTACATTTTTATCTCATCAGACCAAAGGACCTTCGTCCAGTTGACCTCTGAGTCTTTGGGCACAAATATATTTCTTTAAGCATCTGTATTTCTTTTGTCTTTGAACAATGACGAACCATCTTCTGGAGTTTTTAGCAGCACATCCAGGAAAAACCTGACAACAATGAGCCATTTTCGTTTCTTTTTTTTTTTCTTTTAACAGCATATTAAATAAAACATAAGTAATTAATAAAACTAACAATATGTCGCACCTGAGACATTCTCTGAGTTGTACTGGGAAAATATAGATGTGATCTTATCTCTTTGAACTTTAAAAAGCTGTAATTGACTGTCATTGACAGTGTATTTTCACTCAATTTTCAAGGTTGACAACATGATGATGAATGTGACTGAAGGATCCAACCAGGACCATCATGGATGGCAGTTACTCAGGTGCAAAACATCAAGACTTATTTTGAACTTTTCATCTCATTCCACCCAGAAAATTATTCTGGATTAAACAAATTTACAAGGAAGACGTAGTTTTGGAGAAAGGTGGAAGGAGATGGACCAAACCCATTTCCCTAACTGCAGAACGTCAGAGACTCCAAAACACCAGAAAAAGTCCCTAGATTTGTCACAAGTTGCTTTTGCCCAAAGAACAGTCACCAAGAGGGTTTGGAAAGTTTAGCGAGACAGTCGCGCAGTTGTCAACACTGCTCTGGTAATGGAAAGATTCAGCTTTGTGGTGTCTACAAATAACTTTTCTTCTATCAACTCCACCTGGAGGAAGTTGAGAATTAAAATGTCCATGATAGA
This sequence comes from Arrhamphus sclerolepis, assembly GCA_037176975.1. Taxonomy (NCBI): domain Eukaryota; kingdom Metazoa; phylum Chordata; class Actinopteri; order Beloniformes; family Hemiramphidae; genus Arrhamphus; species Arrhamphus sclerolepis. The sequence continues at coordinate 15,450 of JBAMYA010020369.1, read as the reverse complement.
TTCTCAATTTTTCGATCCCTGCCAGTTCTTTTCCGTGAACCATGGAGAGGAACAGAGTTTCAAAGTAAAATTTTTTTTTTTTTTTTTTTAAAGCACGTTAACATGTATCAAAATAATTATTGCTGTTAATGCGCCCAGCCCTAATATAAATATGTATATATATATATATTTTCTTTCATGTATATATATGTCCTATCAGTCCTTTGCAAACACAGCAGCACACTAACAAAGGTTAAGTGTGAAAATAGACATGTTTATTGATTTGATGTATCAGGAAAGTGTGTCATCTAAGTGATGTGATGTACGTGGGGGTCTGTGTGAAGTCCAGGGAGTGCAGGGCAGTGGCCAGGGCTGCAAAGAGGTGAGAGCTGCAAAACCTCAGGCAGTACACTGGGCTGCTCGTAGGGTCAGAGCTTAGCTGGAAGAACTGTGAAAGAAAAGAAGAGAAAAGATCAATAATGCAACTCCCACAAGTTCTTTTCTTTAATATCTGGCATTCAGCTATTGCAAACACCTTTTTAAAGCATATAATATGCCTAACTCATATTGTTAACCTTAAATTAAAGCAAGGCTTTTCCAGGCTATTCTATACATACCTGCAAGCATTTAGTCTGCCGTTTGTCCCAAAGACGTACAACGCCATAATATGAAGAGCCACTGGCTATCATGTGATTCCCGTCTGTCTGGATGCAGTAGAGAGCACTGTCATGTGGCTCCTCCCACTCTCTCACACACTTCCTGTTGGGAAAAAGGGGAGATTTTTAATGATACAAAGAATTGTTCTTTATTTCTTATTGGTGCAACCTTTTACTCCTCACAAAATAAATCAGAGTCTGAGTTTTGTGCTCTTGTTTTCTTGCCTCATTTATGTTCTGTTAACTTTACTTCCTGTTTTACTTTGAAGGTCTGTGTTACGTGTGGCCAGGACATCACTCATTCACACATACTCACTCGCTCATACAGTCATTGTCAGTGTCTACCTTTGCTCTCCTCCTTCCACTCAGTCTCCACCCAGACCGGCACACCTGCAGCTGGTTTCCCCGGCAACCACCTGTGATGGCCCAGCTGCTGTATAAATGGTTCAGGCTCAGAGTAACGGGGAGACACAGACCAGACCACAGCTCCCACCAGCTTCTTCAGTTCACCCTCTTGTTAGCATTTTTTTAAGTTTGCTATTTTAGTCTGGCCTGGAGGCGGCTGGTAGTTAAACTTTTCGTTATTATCTGTTTAGTTTACGACTGGGCTTCTCAGGTAGGAGAGGGGGCACAGCTTCGACGTCCCTGTAGGGGGTGGCCTGGCCCCCCCTCATTTTCTTGCTTTTGGCTGGCATCTCCAGGTCTTTTTGGTTTTCAGGCCTCTTCAGTTGGGTAAGATACAGACTGAACTGTGCTTGTTGTTTTGCTTGTTTGCAACTTATTCATTCATTTACTAACCATTCACTTATTTTAAGTGGGAAAACTTTGTCAAATAAACTCGTTACAACTGGGATTTCGTGACGTAATTCTTGTGTTGGGGTTTCCAGTTTTGAGTCATTAGCCTTTTCTTTTTGCATTTTCTGAGTGGTGACTGCATCATGATATCATGACTAGATTTAGGAATGTAGGTTACAGTATTCTTAAATCTAGTCCAAATGTCTTGTATCAAGGAAAAACAAAAATCTGCCAGTGGGGTAGGAAAAAAATGCTTGGCTAGAATTCTTAAAATGAGATGTATGCTTTTAAAACAGAACCATTTGTCTTGAAACAACTTTTTTTTTTTTTTAACTTTCTTAGAAATCAGTTTTTGCAGTGTGAATGTAAGACAGTAAGAGAGCAATGCTAAGTTTTCTGAGAGTGAAATATACAAGTGTACATACAACAAGAAACTCATTTTTTGTCAATATATAATGTTTATAGTGTATATGACAAAAAGGAGGTGAAAATCCTGTTTGGGTTAAAAAAGTCTTACTGGGGAAATGACTGTAAATCTACGTAAAGGACTCTCAAGTGATGAAATTATGATAGTGTGTGCCCAGCAAAGTGGACTGGTAGCTCTGGTTTAGTTGGGGGATGTATTTTTGTCAGCAGACAACAATCCTCCATTAGTGCAGCCTCATCAATAAGTGATGAGACACAAAGAGGCAGCACACCGATAATACACACAAAGGCACAACCCAACGTCAGATAAGCTTTTTGGGTAGTATACAATTTGGGAAAGTTCAAATTGGTAATTTCATTTATAGTCAATCAAGTTTGCTGCATTCAATATATTGATTATCACGGTGTTTATAAGATCATTCACTGAGCACCATTTGGGTGAGCAAAAATCCTTATTTCCTTTTTGGTCAATACCAGCGCTTTATTCTTGAACAGTCAGCCACAACCTCCACATAACCTGAACCTCATGGATGACCTTCAGTTTTCTGAGAATGGTTAGCTTTGGCCATATGAATTATTGATATCTAAAGAGGACCCCCCTCTGCCCATCTTACCCTCATCCCAAGTCCGAAATCCCTCGAGTAATCTGCCAATCAGATCTGATTTGTCTTACTTGACTGATCTCTAACAAAAAAGCCCATCAAATCCCTGTTGCCCAAAATAAATGCTGCCCTTCCCAAACATGTTGGGGACACTGCTGGCCACTGCATTCATTTGAGCTCACGCCATGTCAGTTAGGTACATGTGTTATTGGAAGGAGTCAAAGTCATGAGCTTTGCAGACTCTGAGTGTCTCAAGAGCCAGTTGTGTTCTGCTCAGAGCTGGTTTACTGGTCGTGTCTGCATTTGATGAGAGGGTACCTTCCGTGTGCATTCAGGTGAGGGGGTGGCTTCTAACGATTGTTAGTGCCTACGCACCAAAGAGCAGTCTGGAATACTCAGCCTTCTTGTATGTTCAATCGCACAGTGTAACATGCAGCAAGTGAATCTTCGACTGATTTCGCATCACAACGTAGCTTGCATGATGCAACCCTATAAGACCGCAATAATTGTACAGTGTGAACCCAGCCTTATGTCCTAGATGGTTTTCACATGTGTTAGTAAGACAGAAGAGAAAACAAAGAACAGAGAAAAATCAAACAAAACTATAATGGTTCCTCACCACAGGCAACAACTACTTTGTCGTTTTCCCACAGACACCAATGTGAAGGTAATGTCTTCCTCAAGAAATGGGCAATTCACATAGCAACAACTCGACTGGCTCAGTGCACTATATGCTGTATATACTGTATACACACATATATATTAATATATACATATGTATACATGTACATGTGTGTGTGCAATACTGGAGAGGCCTATGGGAGAAGGAGGCATCACACAACACGAACGTCCCTCTGCTAGTGGAGAGCTGACCACGGCACTTTCCCAGAACAAGAACCAGTTAGCAACTGTAGACATCCAAAGAAGAGTGTTGAGTATGAAGAGCTGGACAGCACCTGGCCCTGACATGATCCATACCTACTGACTGAAGAAGCTTACTGCTCCATGAATCCTTAGCAGTTCAAATGAAACAACTCCGAAGGGAAGGGATCCACCCTGAGTGGCTAACCCAGGACTGGACAGTCCTGACCATGCCAATCCCCAGAAGGGGGCAGTTCCACTCAACTACCAGCCCATAACTTACCTCTGCACAACATGGAAGCTCCTCTCAGGCATTATAGTGGCCAAGGTCACCAAGCACGTGGCACCATATCTGGATAAGGCACAGAAGGGAATCAGAAATAACACCAGAGGAGCCAAGCACCAGCTACTGGTGGACAGAACAGTCACTTGAGACTGCAAGAACAGACAAACAAATCTGTGCACTTCCTGGATTGACTATAAGAAGGCCTATGACTTGATGCCTCATACCTGGATACCAGAATGTCTTGAGCTGAACAACATCAACAGGACACTGAGGACCTTCATCAAGAACTCAATGAGAATGTGGAAGACAACCTTACAGACCAATTCAAAGCCAACTGCACAGCATCAAATGCAGCATATACCAAGGAGATGCTCCATCCCCACTGCTGTTCTGCACACACCAGAACTCCCTCAGCAAGATCATTAAGAGTGGCTATGGATACCGGTTCTGAAGTGGAGCAATCATCAGCCACCTCTACATGGATGACATTAAGCTGTCTGCCAAGACTGAGTGAGACATCAACTCACTGATCCATCTCACGAGAATGTGCAGCTGTGATGTTGGAATGTCATTGGGCCAGATAATGATATTTAATATAATGATATAACGATAGTTGATATACAGTCCCCTCCAAAAGTATTGGAACGGCAAGGTCAATTCCTTTGTTTTTTTTGTACACTGAGGACATTTGGGTTTCAGATAAGAAGATGAATATGAGACAAAAGTTCAGAATTCCAGCTTTTATTTCATAGTATTTACATCCAGATGTGTTAAACAAGTAAAATGCATGCTCTACTGGGTTAAGGTCTGGTGATTGACTTGGCCAGTCCAAGACCTTCCACCTTTTCCCCCTGATGAAGTCCTTTGTTGTGTTGGCGTGTTTTGGGTCATTGTCTTGTTGCATGATGAAGCTTCTCCCAATTAGTTTGGATGCATTTTTCTGTAAATTGCCAGACAAAATGGTTTTGTAGACTTCAGAATTCATTCTGCTGCTACCATCATGAGTTACATCATCAATAAAGACTAGTGAGCCCGTTCCAGAAGCAGCCATGCAAGCCCAAGCCATGACATTACCTCCACCATGCTTCACAGATGAGCTTGTATGTTTTGGATCATAAGCAGACTTTAGCCTTTCCATCACTTTGGTAGAGGTTAATCTTGGTCTCATCAGTCCATAAAACATTGTCCCAAAACTTTTGTGGCTGATCTCTGTACTTCTTTGCAAAATCCAATCTAGCCTTCCGATTCTTTTTGCTGATGAGTGCTTTGCATCTAGTGGTATGGCCTCTATATTTCTTCTCTCAAAGTCTTCTTCGAGCAGTGGATTGTGATACCTTCACCCCTGCCCTGTGGAGTTTGCAGTGATGTCACTGACTGTTACCTTTGGGTGTTTCTTCACAGCTCTCACAATGTTTCTGTCATCAACTGCTGTTGTTAGCCTTGGTCGACCTGTTCGATGTTTGTTGCTCAGTACACCAGTAGTTTCTTTCTTTTTCAGTACTTTCCAAATTGTTGTACTCGCTATGCTCAATGTTTGTGCAATAGTGTTGATCGATTTTCCCTCTTCTCTCAGCTTCAAAATGGTTTGCTTTTCTCCCATTGACAGGACTCTGGTCTTCATGTTTGCTTAGCAGCAAATACAGTTTTCACAGGTGAAACCCAAAGTCAAAAACAAGAACTATTTAAAGTTTCAGCAATCAATCTAAAAGGCAAGGTTTAAAAACCAAGATTCAGCAACATTAGCAACAGATTTTACAATTTTTGTCAAATGTCTAAATTTGCAATTTTGCAGCTGTTGTAATTTGGCAAACATTGATATTTTCTAACAATAGATAAATAAAATCTTCATTTTAAGTTCAAAAGTCAGCTTTGTGACATCGGATTTACAAATATATGAACCCAAAAGAGGAGATAATTCACCATTTGATCAGCAGCAGTTAATGGGTTATGTTTCATATCTCATATGCATTTTTAAAAAATTAAATTTTCTATGCTCTAGCAGCCTTTTTTGAAGTTCTATAGGGAGAAAACAAGAGCACAGAAGAGAGGAGACAACAAAATGTGACAAAAGGAGGAAACTGAACTCACAATCTGTTGCTTGACATCCATCAGCCTTAACTACATGGATATGTACCAGTTGTCATACCAACTTCCAAATGAAGTCCATGTGCTGATGCTCCTGGTCAAAAATATCCATTACTTTATATATATATATATATATATATATATATATATATATAAGCCTTCCTCATTTTCTTTCAGTTTTAAAATTCTCAGTCTCATTGACCATTGAAACTTGCTCCGCAGCTGCAGAGTAGAATCTCTGGGCTCACTACTGCCCCCATACATGAGGTGAGGCAGGAGAGCTGCAGCCTGACTTAGTGCCCTTTCACTGCCGTTTTAAGATATCTGACTAAGCAAAACAGGTTACAAACATATACTTCAGCTAAACTATGTACAATCAGGGGGCATACATTAAAAGTGTTTGAAACATTTAATTGGTGACAACTAGCATGCTCTCATTACATGGCAGAGCAGTTTGTGAGGGATTGCATCATCCAAGGTTGAGCTTGCTGCTGCCTCACCTACGTCTCTTCCCCAAATTTGAATGGGAAATGAGAAAATTCAATGATTTTTAATTTAAAATAAATAAATAAATCAAAATTGTTTAAAGTTAAATGAAAATTAGTTTATACTTCAAACCACTGGATGTTACCATATAATTTATTTGTTTGTTATACAGTATATTTTATTCTTTCCATTTTCCTTATAAGTTGCATTGATTTGTGTGCAGAAATTTGAGTTGTGAGTTATGAAGCTGCAGGTAAGCTGCCACTAGTTGGCGTGGTGAGCGAACCTGGCCAAGTGACAAATGTCAGTGAAGAAGATCAAGTGTGGGTTTTTGTTTTGTTTAAGTGTAGAAGCGAAGATTACAGGATTTCTTTTTAAGTTAAGCATAATTGAAGTGAACTTAATTGCGCCAAATTATTCATTTAAGTTTAGCAATAAAGTGTAGCACAAAAAAAGGACAGAGAGCAAAAAAAAGCACGAAATGAAACATTCCTCAAACCTCCTCCGCTCCCCCACACACAAAAATCACGAGATTTCACCATTATTAGCAACTTTTTGTTGAAAAATCTTTAGCAAACGTTTTAAATCAAAACTGTGCAACAACCACAGCATGGTGTTTGTGTAAGAAACAATAAATAAATAAATAAATGAACTTCAATATCAATTAAAAAAATGCATCTTGAGCCACTTAAATTTTCAAGGAAGGCAACTTTATTTTTTTTTACTCATATCTTACTGAAAAATAAAGTACAATGTTAAGACCTTAAAGCCCCACCATCTTTCAGCATGATAATTACAAAATGCGAGTACGAGTGTGACAAAGCAGCAGCAGCAGGCACAGTCACGTTTAAATATTCACATCAATTATCTCAACAGCCTAATTTTCTTTTTTTCTGGGTTTCGTCCGTTTATTTAACAACACTGGACGGCTCACATAGCAGGCAGGGTCTTTTCAGTGGCATCCTGTACCCACAAAGCCACCTGCTACAGTTAAATAAATAAGTAGTTCTAGTTCATATCACTGACATGTTAACATTAATTTTCTCCAGATTCTCAGTTTCTGTCCTCGCCTTGTAGGCAAGAAAGAAGACACGCCGACAGCCAGTATCTTCTAACAGCAGACTGGTCTGGGACCGCTTCACGTCGGCCAGACTGACCTGTATCCAAGTTTGGACTGGACTTTGGTGGCCTCGTGCCACCTGATCCACTCAAAACAAATGGCGCCATCATGATGGACCATTCAAAAGGAGGAGCGGTTCTGGTCTGAGCCGACTTCTGCTCCTGAAGCTCACCATCGTGTGGTTGAGTCGTCTGTGATGACTCATCTCCTGTTTCTGGTTGTTGGACTGAAGTCCTCAGAAAGTGAATCTGATGATGTGACTGATGCAGAGAAGAGAGGCTCTCACAGGTGAAGCTGCAAGGACAGAAGAAAAAAGATTTACTCCAAATTATTCAAAATAGAGGTCTGAAACACACTGCTGTGGAGGTGGATTTTTAATTCATGTTGTATCTTGAAGTCTTTCAGTCTCTCATCAAACCAGTTTAAAGGGGAAAAAAAAGGACGTACCTGCAGAATGATGTCTGAAGGGAGGAGGAGGAGGAGGAAGAGTAAGCCTGTCGGTTGTGTTTTTGTGGACTCTCCATGACAACATAGTCATCCTGAGATAATCCAGATGAACTGTGGCTGACATGAGGGGACATGATCATGTAACCCAACCCCTCCTCCTCGTCCACTGACTCCCAGCTCTGCATCCTACAGACTGCAGCTCTGCAGTGGTCTGTTCCTGCACAGCCGCCAGTCTTGGTCTCGGAGCTCTGCTGGGGTCTGGAAGGGCTCGGACGAGACGGGGAGCTCAGGGAAGATTCAGGTTTGGGTTCGTCTGGTTTGTGGAGCTTCAGCTGACATTGTGCAGGACTCATCTGGCTGTCAGAGTTTCTGGGGTGCAGGACACGAGGAACAAGTGGTCTGGCATTCACAAGCTTATCTCTGTTTTTGGGTCGGCAGCGTTTTGAGGCCAAAAGTGCTGTAGGGTGATTGTGACTGGAGTTTGGAGATCTGCTGAAGTCTGGAAGAGCACGTAGCGCTCGTACTGCCTCCCGAACCGCCTCGTGGATGTGCTGGGCCAGTGCAGGGTTTCCTGAGTGGATCAGACAACCAAGTCAGTTGTACGGTGGAAGAAAACAAACCAAAACGTTATTTATTTACCTTGTTGTCTCACTTCCATCCAGATCTCTCCAGGACCATTTGGTGCCGTCCTGCCAAGCTCCAAGAAGAACAACCCATCCAAGTGGCCGAAGCGGCGAACGCTTAGCAAAGGTATGGAGACCGATGGTAAATCGTTACTGGCTCCCAGTCTCACCAAGATGAGTGACGTTGCTGTGAGGCAGAGGCGGTTCTCCCCTGTGAGCGGTCTGGAAGTGCCAAGACCTCTGGGCTTCACCATGACGGGCCACACCTTTGACGAAGATGACGAAGATGAAGGGTTTGAAGCTTTAAGTTTGTGTTCAACAGACCTTGTTAAGTATATTGAAAAATATATCAACTATCATGCTTTTTAAGACCATAAAACGGAGTTGTGTCATGACAAAAACTATTTTTAATATTTTAAAATGTAATCAAAAACAAAATAAAATCAATATTTGATGTGTATGATTTGGACTAACTGTCAATTGTCTATAAAGATGTCAATCTGTAGAGCTTAAAAAAAAATACATTCTTACCACAGAACAGGTCTTGTACATGATATATAAACAAACATTTCAAGTTCTGTCCCAACCTCTTTGAAGGAAGCTGCTGAGGGCAGAGTGCAGTACCCATCATCCTCTTCATCGCCCCCTTCTCCATGCTCCTCATCTTTCTGCTCCTCCTCCATCAACGCCTTGATGGCTGCATACCAGTCTTCATTTTGCTGCTGGTTGTCCATCACGAGTGTCATCGTCTGGTCTTTGGCGTACAGTGCCACCATGTGGCCTTTACGGGAACTGCCAATGCGGCTCACACCGAGGCAGCAGCGCAGGTAGATCACCCTGGACAGAAGCATTTCACTGAACTTCATTTTAATGCATCTGTTGAGTTCAGCAGCAAGTTAAGACCAAGCTTCATGATGGGTAGACTGATGTGATAAGGATATTTGCTCCTTTAATTATCAAGCAAACAGTTAACATTAAGTATTTTCTACAAAATGTTCTTGAAGTTACATCCCTAACCCTTTTTTGATTAGACGTCATTACTTTCACCAACCCTTGCTTGTTGGACCCAAACAGCCCAGTTTTCCCAGAAGACTTCTCCATTGCCGTGAACTTCTCCTGGCTCTTGTACCACTCAAGTCGGCTCGGCCCAGTGTGACTTCCCGCCCTCAAGACAAAATATCTTTTGTGGTTGCGCTCCAGCTTCCCCAGATAACCTCGCTTCACCACGTCACTCTGCGGCCCCGAGGCGGCCATTAAGGCACCTGCCAGAGGGGCCAGTGGGATTTGAGTCTGGCGGGTACAGAAGAGCTCCTCATAGAAACCAGGTGAAGGGCGTTCGCTGGACCGCATCCCGGCGTGAAAGTCTCCCGTGTCCTCATCCTGGTCGTTACTCCAGGGAGGTTGCAAAGGAGATTCAACTGCCAGCAACAACTGGGTTGAGCTGCAGCTGCGAGACAACAGAGGGGAGGAGGAAGCTCCCATGTGGTTGTCACAGCCGTCATAACCCTCGGCCATTTCATTCACACAGCTGAGAACCTGCAACATGAGCAAGAGCTATGGTTGCTCAAAACGAAGAAGCAAGACAATATTCAGATAACTTACAGTCATGGTGCAGAAGTTAAGCATCACTGTGTCAACAAACATTGATTACTTTATTGTCACAGTACAAAATATACCACACAGTAGACATTAAACAACTACTGATCCGTCATTAAGTTCTGGGATATTGGATGTTTGAGATATTATCTAGCTCGTTTCCTGTTGAGGATTGACAGCAAGGTGAACAATGCAACAGAATGGGCTCAGTTATGCTCTGGTACAATAGTAGGAGGAAGATGAGGGCCTTTGCTGTGAGCGTTTACAGAAGTCAAGAATGAATCCAAAAAGAAGAAAAGTTTAAGCGAGTTTGATGGTCTGGAACATTCAGGTAAGGGAAAAGACATAAGCAGTGGTCTTAGAGAAGAAATCGTTACTGTGCATCTATCTGGAAAAGCTTATAACACAAACTCAACATGCAACAGATAAAAAGATTATTCACAACCAGAATGGTAATGAGTGGAAGTCCCACTGGACAGGCTGGTTTTTGGTGGCTAACCCTGAGACTGCTGGGACAAGGTCCTACATACAGATGAGACCAGAGTGGAGCTGCTTTAATACCTAGTTCCATGTTGCAGGTCATGGTTTATTCTAGAACCAGTCTCAAACTATGTCATCCTGGGCCACATCATCACCATGGTTACCATTAAAGGGCCATTCAAGTGTCAAAAATCTGCTTGTTCCTGGGCTTGTATATAATTTTTTTTTATTGTTGTTTTTAGTGAATTTTTGTTATAAAATCTTAAATTCCACAAAATTTGCAACTTTTATCATAAAATTAAGGCTCTTTTTCTTTTACTAAAATCAAAAAAGGTTTCTATTATAATCTGCAATTTCAGAAAGTTGACCTTTTGCAACAGAAAAAAAAGCAAAATTCGTGGTAAAATAATGAATAGTAAAAAATAGTGACCTTTTCCATAAAATTGAGACTTTTGTACTAAAATCTTTTTCCTGCAAAATCACAAATTTAAAAAACGTTTACTTTTTTGTAAAATAAATAAATGAAGAAGAAACAGAATCTGAATGACTACCACTTTTTATTGCGTCACAACTGTCAGAATTGAAAATTTTCTTTCACTTAAAATTACTTTTTTGTTGGAGTATAAAAACGTTTTTGTAACATTTGAACTTAAAATTTTAAAAAGAAAGTCATTTCAACAGTATTTCTTTTAAACTAATTTTACAAAAATCAGCTTTTGAATTAAAAACTGTTGTAAAATCTTTTGCAAATGTTAAATTGTGACTTTTTGACAAACCCGCGGCTCCTCTCACCTGAGATTTTATCATTTCTGTGAATACACACACAACTCAGGCCTTTAAAGAAAAATAAAGCCACCTGCAAGTAATATTAAGCAGAAGAAAGAAGTGGAAAATGACATACAATCTAACAGGCTAAATTAAAGTGGCTTAAAAATCCACGTTTAATTTCAGAATTTTGTCAGAAACATTTAGCCGAGTTGTTTAACCTGAATGAACTTTAAATTCCCAGCTGCCTTGAACTAGTTTTTGAGTCAAACCTGGTAAGTAAATGTCAAACTGATGAGCTGGCATTTTAAGGTAAATGAGCGGGGAAGTGGCATGTTAAGGTAAGTTAACCACGTTAATAAGTCAATTTGAATGCCCCAATAATTTCAAAAACAGCTCTTTAATGCTTTAAAAATGTTTTTTTTTTTAAGTATTAATACAACATATACGGTCTTTGCAACTAAATATATTAATGTCCGTGTCTAATGTTTATATTACACAAAAATTATTTAGTGTATTTTATCGAGTATTAAAAGAACTGGGCACGGGGACTTTAACAAGTTTGCGCATGCGCAGATTTTTCTTTTCTTTTTTGTTTAAAGCAGTGTTAAATTAAAAAAATAATAATGTTGTTAATTTGATAATAACGCTAATTAGCTAAATACTTAAAAACAACATCGAGTTTCCCGACATAAATAAGACCAAATTAAGCCAAAATGTTACCTAGAGGTTACAGGCGTAAACATTACACCTGTAAATATCCAATAAGTGGAAGATTTCGGTTTACTCCGCTGAAGCTGCTTGGTTTGTTCAAACAGGAGCTGTCCTACTGGTTTACCGGAACTCTGCGGCGTTAGACCCGCAGGTGAGATGCACCTGGCGCCAATCAGTGTCGCCTTCAGGCGCGCTTCGTAAAAACCAAACTCACAAATAAGGAAAAGTTGAGGCCGTCTTCCAGGTTGTTGGAAGAAGGGAGAAAAAAAGTGTAGTGACTTACTATATAATATAATGTTACAACAATCATATAAGAAGCAATTTCAGTTATATTTAATGTAATGATATTTGTCTTTTAATTTCAACTCCCGCTGCTTTAAGACGCTTGTCTCAGTCTTTTTTTTTTTAGTTCAGGTTCTCTGTTCAATTTCAGTCAATGTAAAATTTCATCAAACGACACTGCAAGAAAATGATTGTGTAATTTTAACAGACAAAGGATGTGGTGTCAAATAGTTCTCAGCCGTTGTTCCTGTTGAAATAATTGCAATAATGGGTGGAACAAATAGTTTCCGTGTCTTTCAAAATCAGACACATCTCACAGTGAGAACAACAGAACCGGTGTCAGAAAACTTGGACCTCTCAACACTAGCATCTGTGTCAGGATGGCTGTCCTCCATGGCGTCATCTCCCAGATCCTCAGGTCAGCAGAGCCCTGTGTGGTTGTGAAGATGCTCGTCACAGTACTGGTTGCTGTGGTGGTAGTTTGGACTGCGAGGTTGTTGGTGCGTCACGCCTGGTACACCTACAGGTTGTCCTGCTTCAGCAAGCCACCAGCACATTCGTGGCTGATGGGCCACTTGGGTCAGGTAAGATGCAACTTTCAACTCTTTTTTTCACCTGAGCATGTTATCAGCCACATCCACAGTCTATCAATCTATCTACTTCAGATGCAGAGCACAGAAGAAGGTCTCCTGCATGTGGATCAGTTGGTGCAGACCTACAAACACTCCTGCAGTTGGTTCCTGGGTCCTTTCTACCACATGGTCAGGCTCTTCCATCCTGACTACGTCAAACCATTGTTGATGGCATCTGGTAGGGCAACACGGTAGTCAGAGTAGTGAAGTTCTCACCGTGAAAAGGAGGTTACAGGGATTTAACTAATGCTCAATGTTTTTTTTTTTTCCGTCCATCATGCTGTCACCACTTTACCTCATCAAGCCAACATCACAGTAAAAGATGAGCTCATCTATGGCCACCTGCGTCCTTGGCTAGGTGAGTTAAACATACCTTGTTCACATTTAATCAACTCTGGGTCCATGGTTCACAACCCTTAAAGCCACTCTATTTGCCCCACTAGAGGTGCGTTGGCTGGGAACCCTATGATGCAACTTCCACTGGGCTTCCAACACTGCAACTACACTGCTGCAGAAAAGCATGCACACAACACCACCTAGTGTTTGGTGGTGTGATTACAGAACCACACAAACAACAACAAACAAGAATGAATGCCAACAACAATGTGGTTTCTTTATGTAGGATACATACATTTCTGAATGAACTTTGTTTACAACATGCTAACCCAACTCCCCCTCCCATGGTATTGCTACATATAGTGGCTTTAAGCTGATGAAAACCTCTTACTGCCTTTGATATTTCATTTCCCTGATAATAACACAATTAAATAGGCTTTACAATCAAAAGTGAATTGATGGCTCTCATAACTTCAAAGTTTTATCTTCATATTGGAACCACCTTTTTGTCGCTTTTGTCCCAGGGCAAAGCCTGTTGCTAAGCAACGGTGAAGAGTGGTCTCGTAGAAGGAGACTGTTGACCCCAGCTTTTCATTTTGACATTCTGAAGAACTATGTTGCCACATTTAACTCCTCAACTAACACTATGCATGTAAGACACACACACACACACACACACACACACATATACACACATATAGTGTCACATGTGTATCTTGGTGGTTTAATGGCCTGTGTGTGATAAATATTAAAAAGAAATGTCCTCAGCAAAATTGGAACAGAAATGATTTAATGTATTCATTATTTATTTAAAAAATACACTGATTTGGTTATATGAGTTAACTTAGAATCAGAAAATATTTTATGATGGTTTAGAATTTATAACCCTACAATTATATAATTATACAGCTGCTTCCCAGGTTTATACAGTTTAATATAGTTAATTAGGTGGTGCTTTGTGATGTCTTAGGTCTTGCAGAATTTCATCATTATTGAGTTTATTCATTAATTAAGGAAGTACACATGAAACACATGAAAAAAGACCAAACACGAAAGATATAAAACATCATCAGATTAGTACAACAATTCATTATCTGAGTGGACAAAATTCAGTTTGTGCACGCTTGCATTCATTCTTGCATTTTATCTTCTCATTTCTCAAATATTGTGGTTTCTGACTTCTCTAAAACGTTTCCTGAAAAAAAAAAAAGCTGAGATCTTTGTGGTTTGTTTTGTGATCTGTTTTTGTTGTGTTGTGCACAAGAACCAAATAACACATTTGGCTAAATGACACAACCTAACAGCTGGCTTTTAAGATGCCTGAGTAAAATGAAACCATTCATAAAAAGTTGGAGGTGCTACAGGTTTTCCATCGAAGGCTTAGACACAGTTCATGTCTGGTTGATAAAAGTCTCTCCACATTTTTAGTTTGAACAACTTGCAGGGGAAGAAACACCACTTGTAGGAGGATAAATGTTGCATGTTGTACTGTTCTGTTCTGTCTTTCATCTCATTTTTCAGGATAAATGGCGCCATCTGGTGGCAGCAGGAACAACAAACTTAGAAATGTTCGAGCACATCACTTTGATGACGCTGGACAGTTTACTGAAATGTGCCTTCAGCTACAACAGCAACTGTCAGGAGTGAGTTGGGAGTTATCGTTTTACGTTGCGTAGATTCTGTACCTCTCTTGTTTTAAGGAACCCTTCTCCTTGCAGGTCTTGTAGTGACTACGTGTTGTCCATCTTGGAACTCAGCGACCTGGTAATAGATCGTCGATTTAGGATTTTACATCACTGGGACTGGATTTACTGGAAAACGCAGCAGGGGAAACGGTTCAAGCAGGCTTTAAGTGTTGTACACAGGTAGTCTGACATTTATTCAATGATTTAAACTTGAAATTTGAGAAAAATAACCTCTTTAAACACCAGTTACCAAATGATTTGGGCCTAATCTAGATTGGTTGTAGCACTTGTGGCTCAGCTAATGCAGTGGCAAGTGCTATGCAGGACAAATGTGTCCCATATTTCATAGGCTCATTCTGTGATGGGATGTTATGGGTCTGGCACGGCCAAAAGGTCCTGATAAAATGAAAAACTGGGCCATGTCTGGTGCAGAAGTAGCTCAGCATATCTGGCATAAAAAAACAAAGAAAACTGCAATGTGTGAGCCTAACAAACTTTGATATCTGGGTTTTCTTAAGCAGTACTGTTTGTATTCCATTCTTTTTAATTTTACTTTTCTGAACTGGGTCACCACCTCTGTTTATTTGCTTTAAT
>JBAMYA010020328.1:0-16774 GCA_037176975.1 Arrhamphus sclerolepis | reverse complement strand
GATACTAAAAGTTGATCTAGAGCATTCTCTGAAAGGTTACTTGCTGTTTTCAAGCCTGAATTAGGAGGAGAGACTTTTACCACGACATGGTTTGTAAATAAACTCTGTGATTCAAATGCATTTTGGATGGAATAAACCAGACAACATGATGTGAAAATATAATGCTTCAGCCTTCATATTCCAGAACATAGACATGCTCCATTCATAAGTTGTTTTTTTGTTTTTTACATTTTCCTTGCTCTGATTCTCTAAACATTTTCCTTCAGCAAACTGATGCAGGAGAGGGAAATTCCACAGAAATTAACATTTTCTCTCTTTAAGGCTGACATAGATCTTAAATTATGGGAAGGCATTGCGAAAAAACTGTGAGAGGGGGAGACGTTTTCCACACACACACACACACACACAAAAGAAAATAGATGTTTGCCTAATTTTTTTTAATGATTTCTGTCAGACTTACATATTATCAACATTACATCAAACAACATCAGATGTATTTTTTTAATTCATAAAGTGTGTTTAATTTATAGTTTTTGAGTTTATATAGCTCAGAATATGTATTCCTGCAATCAAGTTTAGAGTAATCGCTACTTCTTATTCTGACATGATTCTAGATATTACATCTACTAGACTTCATGGTTGATTAAAACCTTTGCACATTTTAAAACTTTATACGATCATTTATTTTACTCTGAAGTAGCTAAAAAAAAAGCATACCCCAGAATATATGTGAAGTGCTTTTTAAATGGACTTGGGTTTACAACATCTTGTAAAATGCAAAAATTATGCTCTTGTCCATATATCACTCACTGGTGGTAGGTGATTGTTTTACTTGGTTCTTGTCAGTCCTGTAAGAGGAGACCTGGACATGGAGCTCCCTCTAGTGTTCAGTGAGAGCAGTGTTATAGCAAACTTCGAAGGGGTCATGGAAAAGGTGACCAGTTCTCTTCTACATAGTCTGTTCTTGATTTGTATCTATTCTATCAATTTGTTGTTACATCTTTTTTTTCAGCAGTGCTGATGTTGCTCTTTATATTCTCATTTTTATTCCTCCTGAGTCAACTAGGTCAAAGAAATAAGGCAGAAGAGGTGGGATTAGAGCACAACATAATCTCTCTTCTATTGTTCTGAGTGATGTGCTCTTTGAACAATAAAACTAAAGAGATCTGAGTCTATAAAAGTTAATTTTGTGAATTCCGCTGGGCCTGTCTATTATATGCGTCACAGTGAGTCGCTTCACCTGATAACCGCTGATTCATTCCTGGATATAAATGGTTTTACTTTCGCTGACAGAAATGCCAGTGTTGGGAAAGGAGGTAGGGTCTCTGTATGCATAAACAATATGTGCTTGAGATACAATCCCACTGTGTATTGGATGTGTTCTCTGTGTGTGCTATATGCTTCCAAATGGGAAAAAAGGCCCTCTTAATTCTCTGTCAGCAGATCTAGTCTTGATGAATTTCAACTTTTTTTAAATGGAAAAGTTCTTTGTCAGGTTTCAGCTGGCAAATCAGGAAAAAGACACAAACATTTCAGATTAATGTGTTGTAATGTTAAAGTGGCTTGTGATACAATAGTGAAACCTCTGGATTTCACAATCGGATTACTTACGGATGTTATGACTGAACACAACCTCAAAAATGTTTGGATGATATGGCAAATTAAAAAATAACACAGCAATTTTCATATTTTCTTTGACCTTTATTTCTTTGCACTATCAACCTAAGATATTCCATGTGTTTTCTCATCAGTTTGATTCCATATTTGCATTTCAGGCCAGTCACATGTTCCAAAAAAGAAAGAGAAAAAAAGTTGACAGTAGTTTAGACCTACCAAGAAGGTAAAATAGTAATATCAGTGTCCTTGGAAGGCTGAGCTCTAAGGGTCAAAAAGGTGCAGATGATTTCAACTTTTTCAGCAAATGTGTGAGAAAAACAAATTTTTTAAAAACAAAGTTCTCCAGAGAAGGATCATAAGGGATTTGCAGATTTGGCCTTCAACAATGGATAATATTGCTAAACCATTCATGGAAGCTGGAGGAATTTCATCTGTAAAGTTCACCAGGTGGACACTCGTAATGTCTGATTCCTCAAACATCACTGCATCAAGAACCACCATTTATCAACAGGCGATATAGTATAACCATGCAGACAACAGTTTCCTTTGGGAACACCTTTGTCAAACTCTAAAATGTAGAGCTACAATTACAAATACCACCTAAACTTTACTACGTATAAAAGCAGTCCTATACTAACTTTATTGACAGGTAACATGTCTGTGCCAGGAGGAATCTGGGATTTACCATCACTTAGTATAAATGCACCCACAGAAATATCTAGGCCTAATTTTAAGATTCATGCATTTCAATTGCATACAAAATTTCCATTACATGGATTTATCATAAACAGACTAATAAACTTAATGGGATACTTACCAGTGGATGTATTGAATTTGAATGTTTCTTAAGTATTTGAAACAAATAGGATGTATTAAGTAATAAATAAATCAAGCCCAAAATTATTCTTCCCCCTGTCAGATACAAGGAATTTCTTAAGTTTATTATTTACAGATTATTATTTCACCTCAGATTTTATATAAATAGGACACGCAAGAAAGTCTGGAGCCATGACCAATTTAAAAGTGAAGTAACATTAAAAGTGTTTATTTAAACTTTGACAAAAATCACATTGTCCACAATTATTCATACCCAGTGATACCAAGACAAATAGCCATAGGATGTTTAAACAAACCACTCTCTTTAAGTGTTTAATTATCTCAAAAGTGTAGTATTTTCAAAGAGTTTCTTTGCCCAGTTTCCTGACGAGGGCTGGAGCGGTTTGCATTTTTTAATACAGCGGTAAAAAAAAGCAAGAAATTACCGCGGTCACGTGGTTATCACGTGGTCTAGCCAATTAGATCATAGGAGGTGGGTCTAAAGCGACTCGTATTGGTCTATGACCAGACCTCGCATGACAAGAAAATAAAGTGAAAAAAAAAACAAAAAACTGTGGACTGTGGACAGCAGTGATGAGTCGTGGGCAAATGAATCGGCTTGAGTGGGTGTTTTTGAATTTAGTCGTTTTCACCGTTAAAGATGTACACTTTATATGTAAAATAAATTGGTCACGGCTTCAGACTTTCTTGCTTGTCCTATTTATATGAAATCTGAAGTGAAATAATAATCTGTAAATGAGAAAATTAACAAGTTCCTTGTATTTGACAGGGGTATGACTACACATATGTCATTATGTATTTAAAAGATTTTTGAACACCAGTCCATGCTCTCATCATTAATATAAGATATTGAAACATTAATACAGCTATGGATGGAAAGTTTTGGGCCTGCCAAAAACTTGTCAGAAGATGATATTATGAATGGACTTTGCATTCAAAGCTGAAGGTGATCCAACAAAATAATACGGTGTGAGTTTTTTTGTCCAGGCTATGGAATTGTCATTATGTTTGTCAATGATTTCAAGCACTTACATGTAGAAACAATACAAAAAAGCAATAAAGCATCAATTTAAATTATTCATTTAAAGTAGGATTATACAACAAGTCTCACATATGCCTGACCTAAGGTCTGCTCTGTGGATACTGCTCTTTTCTCTCTTCAGGTCAGGAGAGGATGAGGTGATGCTTTCAGACATTTACACCGATATTCAATCCTCTGCTTGGCAGCCCGGATGGTTGCTTATCCCTCATTCGCGCCACGCCTGGATGCCAAAACAAACATGCAGCTGCCTGGCAGTCCTCCATTTCTGCAGGCGTGACTGGCATCCGATCGGCAACCCACCACCATCCTACCTTAGCTTTCCCTGCAAGGACAGAGCCAAATTTGTCCACAGTGAGCCTAATTTTCTTTCCTAAAGTTAAGCCTGTGTCTCCTACTGTTCTAGAATATCATTCTTAAATTGAAACAGACTGTCTGTGCTTTCTGAAGTGGGCAGAAAAGGTTTGAACTGGAATGGTATGAAATGAGGTGACTCGGAATAAATGATGGTATAGTTCCCCTCCTTCATTCCTGTCTTCCTCTCTTTTTTTATTCATGTTCACCTTGTCTTAGGAAGATAAGCTACAGTTACATTAAGAAACAAATAACAACCCAAAATTACCAGAATCTGCAAATGAGCTTCATGGAGGATAAGCTACACATGTTTGAATCATCACCTGGACGTAAATGACATGAATGGACACTGCTGACACTAAGGCTGCTTATTAAAAGTTCTAATCACATTTTATTTTTAATTGTTAAATTTATGCCACTGATGTCACTAGCTGATGACAGCATTTCTCCGCTTAGCCACACTAAACCAAGTTTATAATGTAGAGGTTGAGGAACTTGAGGTTGAGGATTATAATGCTTTTAATCACTTTACTTGCAGAAAAACTGTCAGATTGACCCATAAGTATTTGTATAGCTTTAATAGTACCAGGGATGACTAATTTCTCCTTAGGGTATTGATTGTAAACTTCATTAAAGCATGCACTGTGTTATGGAGTTCAAAATGAGCGGTATGGAGTAGAGCATGAAAGAGGACATATGATGATTTTTTTTTTTCTTTTGGGTGTCTAACGTGACTAAAGAAAAAAACCCAGACATGAAACAACACATGACGAGAGGAAGCAATTAGATGAGCAGCTCAAATTTGCAGGTACTGTGACTTCAAAAACTCAGATTAAAGAAGCCTTTTCAGCCTTTTCATCTCTTCTCCTTCAAACGTGAAGCCATGGTGCATTCACTGTACCTCAGAAGTGGAGCAGTACAAAGCTGTAAAACGATTAATAAAGAAGCACCCCAAGAGGAGTCAGAGGCGCCACTCAACTCCTCTCTTTTGCAGGGTGTGTCTGTTTGAGATGTGTCATACAGTCTAACGCTGTGCCCCTCAGAGTTACCACAACTGCATGAAGATATAAAACTGGGTGGAGATAAAGATGAGAAAGCTAAGTCAGATTTGGGTCAGCGATATCACACCACAGCCCAGAAAACTGAATGGCTCACACATGAAGGACATATTTCAGACTTAAGCAGTCCCAAACAAAGTAAAAGCATTGTGTTATCACAAATGATTTTGAGTTAAGACATGGAAGAATACATTTTCAAGCACATATACATTCATGTCTGCTTTTATGACCTCAAAAAAATGGTTTTGGAAACAAAAGAGATATGTGTCTCCTTTAAGATTTTTTTACTTTATATAAATGAATTCACATCCCAGACCCCATGGTTATTGATACCACACTGCCATGCAAGTCTGTACAATGCGCAGAATCAAAGCACAGGATCTTCAATAGGATTTTTTTCAGGCCCAAAGACAGAAACTAACATCACGTCCATGTGCTTCATCTCAGTCCACTCAAGGCAACCTGCAGGAGATGCTGAACCCCCTCATGATGGTGCTGTTCTCCAACATTGCTGGGGATCGGTGTTCGATTCCTGACACATACAATGTTCATAACATTCATCAAAGTCCTGGTTGTATCACACTGTACATGCATAAAGCAAAAAACAAAACAAAAAAAACAACAAACATGATAAAAAAAAAAACAAAGTCACACAGCTAAAGGCAGAGTCCATCCCAGGAGTCATTGTTTATTCATTATCATGAATGAGGGTAAGTGGAGTCACCACGCCTCGGGTCCCAGGCGTCCCAGTGATTGATGGCAGGTTCAGCTGTGGACAATTGATCCATTACTACACTGGAACATGGTGTTTTCCTGCCCCAAGCCAGCTGTACTGTCCCAGAGAAGCACTCTTCTCTAAAAAATAACCCTTTCTGCTACGTGGAGCGTTAATCATCAGGTCTGTGATCCTTCCTCTCCATAAATGATGCTTGTTTTTGTGGGTAATTGAAAAAAAGTAGGAGAAACAACAAATTTCTTTCTTTTTTTTTAGGTTCCTGTTTTTGTAAATTAATGACACAAGGACAGAAAATGTTTTAGAACAGCACACTTTTTCAGAGACTGATATTACCGATATTTTGAAGCTGCCAGAGTCATATTATTTTCAGAAAAGATAAGAGACTACATGTAATGAGAGAAGGTTCAGCAAAAGAATTATCGACATACCTGAGTTCCAGTCAGCATTACTTTAGTCCTCTAATTAATTGTTTCAGTTTTACTAACCACAGATGCATTGTTTTGGTTCAATCTCGTTCCTTCCAGCTGCTACTGTTGGTTATAAATGAACTATGCCAGATGGAGAAAACCACTAAAGATAAAGCGGGTAAAACAAATGAAAAAAAGCAGCGATAAATCTAAAGAAAAGCTACAGATGGAACTTTCCATCTCAACTCAAGCTTCAAAAAATATTCAGTAAGTAAAAAATAAATAGACTCAATCGTTCTAACTTTTCTGTGTATATTTATTGTTTGGTGTGTTCAACTTCAGCTCACGTACTGTAAATGTCTTCAGAATTTAATATCAGTGGACTGGATAAAACATGCTGGGGATAAAAGTTCAGTTTGGACACTTTTAGTAGCATTCGATGGCATTTTAAAGCTCATAATATGCTGGTAATCTTAATAAACATTTTATTGTATTGTATTTTACAGTATTTATCTGAATGTCCTGGCTTTATGATTTTCAGGATTGTGGATGCTCAGGTTATGTGCTCGGTATTCTAAGACTTTTCAATCACATCACACCAAAAGTTTCATCAGCATTTTTAACACATTTCTAACTTAGTGAAGGTTGTAAAGGTTTGATTTGCAAAGTTATTTTTGTTCTAATAAATCACATGAAATGTTATAACAAGCCCTGGTAAAGCAAGTTAAGTAAACTTTCTTTTTATTTGTCAAAATTAACTTTTTGCAGGGGACTGAAAAATTACTTTAAATGTCCAGACACTTTTCAGAAATTTTCCATTGGAAGTTAAGGTGGGAACTTTTCCCATCCAGCACCATTTCCAGAGGTACAAAATATATGGGACAAACTGCAGCAGGGCGTGGGCAGCATTTATGTGATGACTCCATCATCCATCCATTATCTATACCTGCTATTTCCTATGCAGGGTCACGGGGGTCTGCTGGAGCCTATACCAGCTCACTTTGGGTGAAAGGCAGGGGTACATCTTGGACAGGTCACCAGTCCATCGCAGGGCCACATGGAGACAGACAACCATCCACGCTCTCACTCACACCTAGGGACAATTTAGGAACACCAATCAACCTAAGCAGCATGTCTTTGGACTGTGGGAGGAAGCTGGAGTACCCGGTGAGAACCCATGCAAACACGGGGAGAACAAGCAAACTCCACACAGAAAGGCCCCTGTGGAGGCTCGGACCAGGAACCTTCTTGCTGTGAGGCACCAGTGCTAACCACTAAGCCACCATGCTGCCCTATGTGATGACTCATGAGCCACTATTCAAAACAGCTAAGAGTTTTCACTGCAAAACTGCATTCCTTCTAGCCTAGTAATTTAGATGTACTGCCAGTAAATTTACATCCAACTAGCTACCCTCTGTTGAAGCTCATTAATTATGCCCAAAAGTCTCAGAGAGCCAATCAGATTAGTCTATCATTATAGAGCATCTCAGAGAGCTTAACACAATGATAACAGAGCTAAGATGTTCTGAGCTCCAGATGTCTGGATGGTAAACAAATGCGATGGCTGCAGCATTGTTTAAACCAGCTTTGTCATCATTAAGTTAAAGACTTGGACTTTTGTGACAATCTTTTAGGGATTGTGTTGGATGAGGCCCATTTCATTTAAAAATGGTTGGAGGTAAACTTGATCGAACAATAAAATCTCTCTTCGCCACAAGACTCTCCAGTTGACTTTTGTCTCTCTGAATGCGTCACCTGGTTTGATGCTCTGATTGGTTGTAAATTGAAAGCTGGTAGGCTGGACCTCCTGATCCAGGAGGGATGAGGGGGTCCTATGGCTCATTTTTCAGACCTATATCTGTCTAGATGTGGGTCTGATCTATCAGGCCACATTCCTATTTTTGTCACCAGTCCGGTTGTTACATTTCGTTAGTCTAGGCAGCCAAACCCATTCACCTTGCAGAGAGGAAAATAATTAAGATGACTAGCCAGAGTAGCTTTGCATACATTACATCACAAGTCAAATCAAGATAAACCTGACCAGTTGTTTGTATCAAGGAGGGAAAGAATGGCTGGCCAGGGTAGTATCTGACAATACCTACCTGGCATTATTTTCTCTGCTCTCCTTTCGACCTGGCAGAGCCACTGAGCTTCAGTCTTCTTTGTTTCAGATGGTTTGGGGAGGTGACAGTCTGGGAATAATTTCAAGTGATTGTGGGCCACAGTCTCCTATAGCAGCAGCTATAATGCCAACAGAATACTAAACTACAAGACAGGAAAAAAAATGACAAGGTAAAGTTGCCTATGTTTTTGTCCACATTCCTAACATTCCTAATGTGTATTTTAAGTGAGTTTTATCATCATCAAATTGTTGATACCTTGATGTTTGTCTGTGAAGAACACTACACCTGATCAAATTAACAAATTGATCAAGTATATTTTTTTGGACTGGATGAGGATTTTGTAAAGTACAAATATGCAAAAATTGCAAACCAAGACTCCATTGTATCATGTGCATGGAAATTTGTATCACAAATAAGCATTTTTAAAAATGAATAGTAATGAGTTTAATAATGTCCTCAGGCAGAAGCATTTAGTCTTTTTGAAGTTGGTTCCTTTTGAACTAATGCTCCTCCTGTTTCATTTAGACATGCTGATAAAAGCAACATTGAAAGTCCCGATGCATGCAGCATTTTCCATGTGTGCAAGACTAGACAGTAAATGAAGTGAGGTACAGCAGGAACCTCTGCAAGAAATCATAGTTTTCTCACAATATCATGTCTTGTCTCCATAGCAATTCATATTACAAGGCCCTTGGTGACTGAAAACATAGTGGAAGTGAAAGGAAGCTGAAAATGCCACTTTCTACATGTAAAAGTTACTGAAAACCCAGTGCTGTTTGTGAACTAAGAAACCACACCTTTATACAAAGGTATAAATTAGTGTCAATTATTTTGATGCTCGTTAATGCTCTTTAAAAAGAAAAAACACAAAACTTTTACTTTGAAAGTCCGTTCCTCTCAGAATCTGAACAGACAACCATGGTTCACGGAAAACAACTGGCAGGGATCGAAAATGGAGAAAGGTAAATATATCATGGACTTTTTAATTTTAAACTTCTTCCAGACGTTGGAGCTGATAGAAGAAAAGTTATTTGTAGACACCACAAAGGTGAATCTTCCTATCACCGGAGCAGTGTTAAGTGTGTCACTGACGCATGAACACCACATGCTGTCCCCCGTTCCAAAGCACTGGGAGGCGGTCAGTCTCACAGCAGCCTCCCAGCACTCCCAGCTCCAGTCAGAGCAGAGTCAAGAACTCTGAACTCTGTGTCACTTTGGTTCCAAGCCCGGATCAAGGAGGAGCTAGTAATTCTAGCCCACATATTGTAACAGTCTTTTGGTTAAATTTCATATTCTAATATTTAATAATACAGGACCAAACTTATTTATGTAATCTGGGTCAAGACAAAGCATTTATGTCATGAATTTATTTTGAGAAGTGATGTCTATTTCAATGGAGAAAAAAATTAAAAAGAGAATCAACAGAAGAAAGTTGATTTGTAGTTCTAAACATATTTTGGGTGTTTAACCACTTTTTGTCTCTCCCACAATATTATTACTCTCTCCTACAGTGTCCATTACAATTACATGGAATGTAATTACTGCTTTTCAAGTAATTATTGAAGTTTGCGTACATCGGTCTGCATTTCACAAAAAGTCATGCAATTAATCGTGATTAAAAATTTTAATCGTTGCCCAGCACTACTAAAATTAATAACCTGGTGTTGTTGCTTTTTTTTTTCTTTTTTGTAAAACTCATATCAAGCTTATACAAATATGCTGCACTGTGTTAAATAAAACTGGAGTAAAAAAAAAATCAGAAAATCAGAATGAAAGCAGAAGCTGCAGCTTAAACATGGGTTCTTTTGAGGGTACCATATCTGCTCGTCACATCAAATCATCCCCACAGTCCTCCAAAATCCACTCAGAACTTGGTAGAACAGCTTTCTCTTGTGCTCCATAATCTGCAGAACTCACTACTTCTCCAGCATCTCAATTTCTTGGGTGAATTTAAGACTTTGTTGACCAATGGTCTCACAGAAGAGTGTAATTGCTAATTTTAAACTGGATTTAAAATGACTTTGTGAGGTATGTTTGCCTTTGTTCTGCCTATTCTCTTGTAGGGGTGTTGTTTGAAAAATAGATTTCAGTGGATCTTCTCGTAAAATTACAAAATAAAATATGGTGCAGCTCATTAAGGGGTGCCAATTCAAAGCAGTGAACACAATTTATTGCTATTCCC
Source organism: Arrhamphus sclerolepis (assembly GCA_037176975.1). Lineage (NCBI taxonomy): Eukaryota > Metazoa > Chordata > Actinopteri > Beloniformes > Hemiramphidae > Arrhamphus > Arrhamphus sclerolepis. The sequence goes on along the minus strand of JBAMYA010020328.1, from coordinate 6,421 downwards.
CATGTTTATTGTATGTAAAACTATGGAGTAGCAAAGTTTGCAATAAGTGTCAGAATTATACCAAAAAATGGAAAAACACTTGGGCACTCTTTTGGAAAACACACTGGCTCACCCTCTAGCAGTACCAACCCACTTCACAATATAGTAAAACCCTTTCAACAAGTTGCAGCTTCCATCACTTTTACATGTAGCATGAAACCTTCCATCTATTCATTAATACCTACCTTCCTATCCAGGGCTGTAGTGGGTCTACTACAGCCTGGACATCATAGGTCCACACAAAGAAAAACAACCACACACTCATTTCTATGAGAAGTGTAGGATAAGTCTAGCAGGCATGTTTTTGTAATGAGGGAGGAAGCTGAAGTACCCAGATAAAATCCATCCAAGCTCAAACTAAGAACTTTCTAGCGGTGAGGCAATAGTACTAATCACCAAGACAATGTGCACTTTGAACCCTAAAAATTTAAATGCATGAAAGTGCTAGTGACTTGCTTCGTCCAACCCTCTCTCGATGTTACTTATGACTCTGAGATTTAAAACTATGGTGATTTTTAGGTTGACCCAGCTCCATTAGCACAATGCAGAGTGCCAGAACACATCAGTGCTTTCCCCCTATCTTTAGCAGCCTGGTACATCAACACTCCATCTTTCACAGGAGTTTTACCTCTGCACACAGACACAGACAAATCTCTCAAAAACAGCAGTGAAAGGGGGTCATTTCCATCGATCACTGCACTTCTGCAGATGAACATCACGGTCGATGATTCCAAAGAAGTTCTTTAAGAAGCGCTCTCACTGTGGTTGCTTTAGGACTTGAAGGTGCTTGAATGAAGAGGAAATGAACCACAAAATATAGCTCTGTCAAAAGGATATAAATCAATGCAATGAAGTGAGGTGACCTATACAGCTCTAGCAATATACAGCATGCCTTAGCCGATAACAATAAATGGCCATAGGGCTTTCTTCATGTAGGCTTTTAAACTCATTGCTTTGAGTAAATGAGGTGGTATGAAGAATGTGTGGATGCCTGACATAAGCTTTGTAGCGCGTGCACAAATCTGTTCCACCACTGCACTGGATAATTAACATCCAGTAGGTCTGTTAGCACATATGTTACATGTTGAGTGGGTTAATTAAACATCTGTGCATCTTTGGTTAAATCCAGTTTCAAAGATCTATTTTTTGTATGTTCTGGAACACTGAGGAGAGGCAGGTTCACTGTTGAATACTAGCTGACATTAGGGGCTGAGTTTGAGACCTTGCTACCAGGAGATTGAATGGAGCCACAGGAGGAGATTAGAAGTTGGAATGGATTCTCCCTGATGGCTCATAATAGCTGGCTATGAGCTAAAGTTAAACTCTCTCCCACTGTTTGAGCACAGGGATCAGCAGATGGAATGATGGATTTCCAAACAGATCCCACCACCAGATGTGCAGGTTCATGTAGTAATGCATGGAGCTGATGTAGCATGTATTTCCCAATAAATCACACTGCTGGACTGAGAGCACAATGCACCAGGGGCTCCACACATGCTAAATCGCTGCCAACAACACAAGCCAGAAACAATCCAGGAAATAGTTAGAGGAGGCCATCATTTGGTTCTGAAAATAATCTACACCATTGAGAAATCCATCAGGGGAATGTGGAGATGAATGTCATTTGATTTTTGTTTTGACTCTAAGTTGGAAATGACTTCCTTGTGTAGTTTTGGACAACACCAAGACATGTGTTATCTTCCCACAGTTCAAAGCTTCCGATCAAACAACAATCAAAAACATCATAATCAATCATAAAGAAATACATTTTTTTCTTCGTTTTTCTTACCTAGCGTCTATTTACAACAAAGTCGTTTCTAGGTGCTTCTGTGAAACCAAGAGCATAATCCAAATGAATTGCTTGTAAATTTAACCTTTATTTTTTTCTCTCTCTAAAAAAGGGGGGGGGGGAAACAAAGCAAAAGCAAGATTTAAAAGCTTGCTCTGACAATCCTTGAATATGTCTAAAACCAAAACAGGTAACTTAACAGTCAAAACTAATGTTATTAAAGAGGCCTTATTATACCATATTACTCCAATGTGACATGAGTTTTAATAAAATGTCTTTGACTTTCTGTCTAAATATCTCAGTAAACAGAACTAAAGAACCCCTTTCAACCATGTCTTTACAGCTCTGTTCATAACTGCCAATTTGAGGAGAAGGAGTCAGTACCTCCAGTCCTTTTGGTCAGGAGTGTCCATCTTTTAAAATTCTGCCATACTTTTCATTTCTGACATGGCTGGATAATAGAGGCTACCCGATTACTGTAAAAATGCTTTTTTTTTTTTATTCTATTTTTTTAGGTCACAGCAACAGTCGTAAAACGTTGCATTTGTGGATTTTTACAAACATGACCACTTATAGTAAAGAAAGCAACAAGCCAAAAAATAAAAAAGAAGCTTTACTGATAATCAATTTTACTTCATTTTCTGTCTTCAAACATCTGTGTTAGTGCTACGATACTGTGGTGTGAAAATCACAGACCCAAACCGAAGACGCTACACATCAGTCCCTGTCTGGCTAACGTGATGTGGGAAAATGACCAAAAGATCTCTGCACAGAGAAAATGGAAGGTGCTGATTTGACAAGAGGGGAAGGACAAGAAAAGAAAGAATGCTGACATGCTGAACCTCACAAGAAACTTCAGGCTATGTTCCTGTCATTTTGACAAGGAACATTTGGCATTGATGGTGGTGATCGTGTCAACTTCTACTGGAATAACTGGAGGAAGCCACTAGCGCACGGAAGACCAGAAAGGCATCACATTCTGCGGTTCTCAGCTAGCCTCTATTCCACTTTGATATGGGTTTGTGATGTAACATTACCCAGGTCATGGTAAAACATATTTTCACGCTTACCTAGCCACAAATAATGCAGACAATGCAACAAGATTGTGTAAAATCAATATTTTGGAGTGGGTGGTCGCTTTGACACCAAGATTTTTTAAAATAAGCAAAGAAAATCTTAAGCACAATATGTCCCTGACTAATTTAGGTTGATATAGGATTTGGTACTATATTAGCTTAAGACCTCCTGGGTTACTCAAAGAAATGGGCCATCATGAATCCTAGTTGTCCCAAAAGTGCTTTTCCCGCTGTGACAATTAAAAATGTCTGAAGATATATTTCAGCTGGCACCTTCAGGCTTCTAATCCAAAGAGCTTGACTACTGTCATAAAACACACAGTTATAATAGGTCTTCCATAGTTCACTATGTGTGTTGCTGGTCCTAATTAGAAAGAATGGCATTTTAAGCTCATGTCCTCCAACAAAAGCAAAATGACAAAAGACAAATGTCAGACTGAAATATTTCAGTACTGAGTGTTCTAGTCTGCTTTTTAAACAGTCTTTAGGCAGTTTCTTGCTGTTGGTGGTCATCTTTGATTGCAGGAACAAGCAGGGGGAATCTCAGAAAACCTGCAACAATACAAGGTGCAGTGCACCAGTGGTACATTTGACTGTAAAGAGAGTAGGAAAGGCTACAAGTAGCAGAAACATTACACTCTGAGTGATGTTCTTTGTAACTGACAAAAAAAATCTCAGCAGAAGGGAAATATTAGTAACATGGTTTGAGACAGCAACATTTGTGGCAAACAGTCAGCTTTCAACGCCAAAGACTGCATCAGAGAATTTATCTGTGCCTGTCGGCGTACATGTTTATGTTCATGCCTCTGTTAATTTACTTGTGTTTGCATGTGTTTGTTGTCACGCAAGCAGCTGCATGATGTTGAGCATGCTAAAGTAGTGCAATGCCTGGAAACACGGCAGGTGTGATCAGCAGTTTACAAAGTCATGCAAATACTTTAAATATGGTACAGAAATGGTTCCCCATGAGCAGATGTGCAGATGTGTATTCTCACACATTTCCACACCTTTTTGCAGCATAATGGAGTCATACCTGCTCATGCAGAGGAATCTAGCTTCGTACAGTCGAGAGAGAAGGATGCCTGTGGTAGACTCTCAACATTGTGGCATTGAGATGGCAAGATGGCGCACTGTTCACAATTCATTCAGCACTTCAAGGTAGCAAAACATACTGGAAGGTCCTGTATGATACGACAGAATGAACAGCCTCAGTTTGCAGACATCCTTTTCTCTCATTGCTGAGAGAATCTAAATATTCTAATTGCAGCATACTTTTCAGAATTACAAGTCCTATGGATTGTTCTGATCCAACTTAGCAAACCTCCTTGGCAAAATGCAAAGCACAGGCCTTAATGAATCCAGTCAGCAATCTTCCAAAACATCTGCTGATCATCAATTAATGGGCTGAATTTAACTAGCAGCTCATTACTCTCTTAAGCCCCACACACTATTTCTGGAATTTAGCTTAATTTTTAATGACTAAAAAAACAAAACAAACCTATCTGTGTAATGTGTGATGAAGTGTTGTTCATTTAAGGTTCTATTTCTCCAATTTTAGGAATTGGCAAAATGATTATTTTTCATTATATTTTATATTTAAAATGTCAGAACAGAAAAAGGGCTTTTTTTCCATATGAGCCAATCACTAGTATTAAAGAAACAATACTAAACTGGTTTAGGCTGTTGTGCTCCTCAGCAAGGTGAGTTTGTGTTTGTTTTGTGTGCAGCCCCTAGTGCTGTCTGCAAACCCATATTGTATAATTGCAATGCTTGTGCATAATTGCCAAGTGTGCTGTTATGATGCAACGAGCAATTTCAATCAAGCGCTCAACAATGGAGCGCTCAAGTGTGTAGAGCCCTCTATGTCTGCTTATAACTCACCATTTACCACCATGTTGTGTATAGAATACAAATCAAAATCTATTATTTGGAGAGTAAACATAAGAAAAGATAAAGAGAGAGAGAGGCAGAGAAAGAGAGAGAAAAATAAAGACACACCAGTCAACAGTGAAATAATGAGCAACATATTTGATATTGAACAACCCTCTAATCTGATCACATAGATTTATGTAAAAGCAGTTCAGTTACCAGCAAAACAAAGACAGCACAATAAACTCACTAAATAATCAGTGAGCAATGCTGGAGGACAACCTAGAAGATGGGACCAAAACCCCCGCTGATGCCCCTGCAGGGTCGGCCAGAACAGGTGGGATATCAGCCGGTGTTTTGAAAGTAAGGTGATTTCCCCAGGAACTTGACTCCTTCTCTACTGGAATGAAAACTGTGAATCTCCTGGGCCAGAGTTATTAGAGTTACTGAGCCTAAAACTATATGGATATGTGTGTGTGTGTAACTTATAAAAAGGTTTTGCTTTTTTTTATTAAACAAAAACAAACTAAACTAAAATTAATTATGCAAAACTGACTGAAACTAAATAGAATTGTGGGAGAAGGTCAGAACATAATGTCATGAATTCTCTATCAGTGAAATGGATGAAGTCCAGCAAGGAATTGTTTGTGACACACTGGATTTCTGGAATTAAAAGAAGATATTTATCCTCAACTGCGATGGACTGGCGACCTGTCCAGGGTGTACCCCTGCCTTTCGCCCAATGTGAGCTGGGATAAGCTCCAGCAGACCCCCGTGACCCTGAACAGGAAATAGCGTCCTGCTGTCATCTGCTCTGAGAAATCAGGATACAACTTCTCTTGAGCCATGTGTTTTCCTTAAATTTATTGAGAAATTACTTGATTAAAGATATGTAGAGGGAGTGGCACAGGTGCTTTTGTGCTTTTGAGTCTCACATTGACCTCCTTCATCTCTTAGTCTGTTTTGACTTATTATTTTTCAAGATTGGTTCTTAAACATGCTACCTCCTGGTAATTTTCTGATTTCTGATTAGCTGATGAAGAGTTCTACGTATTAATATCGTGACTGATATATCATTAGTTAACGTTCTACAAAAGCAATTATATAAACAGGGGTAAGCAGAAAACATTGAGGTGGTCAGAGGGTCGGACTGCGGGTCAACATGTTAGTATCCTACAGAAACGACTATGAGGACAGCTGAAAGTCGTAAATGATGGGATGGTCTGAGGATGAAACTGCAGGTCAGCAGTTACTCTGGTGCTCATAATAAACAACCATGGGCTGAGCAGAAGGAAGAGAGAAGAGGAGACAAAAGGAGGGGATCAAATCAAAGATCATACATTTATTTTATTTTATTTGCAGTTTTTTTTTTTTTTTTCTGGTTCTTATTTTGGCTAATTGTAACAGCTTCCCTGCCCAAACACACACACACACACAGACACATATATATATATATATGTATGTATGTATGTATGTATGTATGTACGTATGTATATATATATATATGTATGTATATATACACACACATACATACATACATATATACATACATACATATATATATATATATATATATATATGTATGTATGTGTGTGTGTGTGTGTGTGTGTGTATATATATATATATATATGTATGTATGTGTGTGTGT
>JBAMYA010020307.1:0-16774 GCA_037176975.1 Arrhamphus sclerolepis | reverse complement strand
GGAGCTCCAGCACTACCTGGAGGGTAAATGGGGAGGAGCTCCAGCATCACCTGGAGGGTAAAAGGGGAGGAGCTCCAGCACCACCTGGAGGGTAAAAGGGGAGGAGCTCCAGCACTACCTGGAGGGTAAATGGGGAGGAGCTCCAGCATCACCTGGAGGGTAAAAGGGGAGGAGCTCCACCACCTGGAGGGTAAAACGGGAGGAGCTCCAGCACCACCTGGAGGGTAAAACGGGAGGAGCTCCAGCACCACCTGGAGTCTACCTGTGATTAAGGGGGCTACTTCCTTTCAATTAATTTCATGTGGGAGTCATTTTACCATAATTTTCATTTATTTATTTTTTTTATCCAAAATGAACTTAAAATGGAAAGATGATCTTTCTTGGATTAATTCAGCAGATAAGCTGGAAGAGCTGCTAATGTTTCCAGCCACCAAGTTACGTCATCACATGCGGAGCTACAAGAATTAGAAGTCTGAACAAAAAGCTGAAGCTTTTAGACAAGTTGTTTTTGCTCAACAACAGCAGAACTCTTCCTGTCAGTAATTAAAGTCCTCTCACAGTTGAGTTCAGGTGATTCTGGATTTGAGTCCCACCTCAGGCAAACACCACGTTGGGGCCCATGCTCCGTTTTCCTCCACTCTTCTCCACTTTTCTCCAGATTGCAGCTCACGGAGGCGTGTGCCGTTTGTGCTTCATGAGTGGAAGCAGCTGTGAGGACAAGTTTGCCTTCAGGACTTTCAGGAAGAAATGCTTTTGTCAGGTCTTATCTGGGAAGTTTTCTCAGGCACTAATGTTTTCGGAAGTCGGGCAGGATGGTGTTCAGGTCGTATCTGCTCGCTTGTGGGGAAAAACGTGTAGAAGCGTAGAAAGACGTGCATGTATATCTGATCTTTAAATTTGAGTTCAAATGTGAACACGTGAAGCAGTCCACTTCTTTGTGTTTTTATTTCTAAATTTCTGAGTGTTTATTAACTGAAGAGCTGTTGCATATACAGGAAAGGAAGAAATCCATTTTTGTGACGGTAAAAGCTGTTGTTTTTAAAGGGGGGGTAAGAGATTTCTGGATGATGACATGTCTGCTGATATTTGAAACAAAACACAGAGAGCCACATCTGTCCCCCGGGAAAACATCCGTCAGAACTCTACCAACACACACACACACACACACTTCATGAGAATTGGCCAAAAACCTCTCCCTTTCAGTGATTGGCTGGAGCAGTGATTTATTTATTTATTTATTTATTTATTTATTTATTTATTTTTTTTAATGTGCATATGTGTTCCAGTTTACAGGCTGTGTAAGAACTTGGTTTATAAACCGTATAGAATCTCTTGCCATTTCTTTTATAAATACATTAAAGATGACACCGTTCCAAACCAGCATCTTCATTGGACATAAAACCGACTTTCTAAAACTTTGTGAAGTTGTGACCGTTTGATTCAAAACTGCAAGTGTGGTATTAAACAGACTATTGAAGTGCAGATGAATGATTTTTCGCGTCCACATGGCATCGACACACCTCATCTCCACTTCCACAATGTTGAACACCTTTGCAGAAAACCATCATCCTACCTGACTTGACAACAAGGAAGAAGTATCAAGGGCGGGAAATTCGAAAACGAATAACGAGTCTAGTAACCACCTTCCTCGTGGTTTGCGTCACCGCGAAGCGTAGCTTCATTTGGAGCGAGGTGAAGTTTTTCCTGTTGGAATGACCCAACCAGATGTATCCTGAGTAGAAGAAGCTAAGTTGTTTTCTTGTTTCTTGTTTTTACTTATTTGATGTGTTCAATCACAGTTTTTTTCACACTTTTTTGCAGTTTTATTGCAAATATTCAATTTAAATGACAAAAACAACCCTTGATATTGGGATCAGTACTGGTTATACAGCTGTACGTCCTGGAATCAGCTCAACCAGACTGTCTTTTACAAGTTATTAATTTGATGATGCTCAAATTGACTAAATGTAAAAAGACTTGCAAAGAAAAAAACAAACAAAATATAGCAAATTGCATTGTTAAATGTACTCAAAAGGGCTTGAAATTTGTTTCTGACTTGCCTGTCTAGACCCGTGACTTGAGGACAAAGACTTGAAATGAACTTGGTTTCCAGTTCAGATGACTCAGGACTGCAGAATTTAATCACTGCTACCTGCTGGATATTATTTCTAACTCATGGGAGACGAAGATTTATGTTTAGATTCACACTTTCCTCATTGCTTAGCAGGTATATATAAATATATGTATATACCCCTAAAAAAAAGGTGTGCACAGAGCGACTCAGGGACACATTTCACTGCAAGTTAGAGGAGTATACCGATGCATGTGACGCATAAAACTCTTGAATCTTGAAGCAGAGACCTCCAGCTGGCACTGGTCGAGTGAGAAACGCACAGTATGAGAATCAGCACCTCCAAATGAGGGTTCACTCAGTCCAAGGGAAGGGGTTGAAGGATCAGAAGTGGGGTGGGGGTGGGGGGCGGCATACTTGTCTGTTGGGTCTAGAGAGAGCTGAGATGAAAACTCTCACTCTCTGAAAGAGTCTAAGGCCTCACATTTTTCTGTCACAACGAGCTTTCCTTGAAGGGTCACTGAGCGAAGCAGTCGGTGGTCCAGCAGGAGCTCACCAGAACTCCCACTCCTCCACTTCAAAAGGAGCCCGTTGTTGCAGTTTAAGCATCCAGTCAGGACGTCTGCCAGACACTTGGAAGAGGAGGTGTTTCAGAGATGTCCCATTGGAAGGAGAGCTTGGGTCCGACCCAGGACTCGTTATGGGGATTATCTCTCTCGGTTGCCTTGGCAATGCTTTAGTATCTTCCCCTTCACACACACCCCCACCCGCCCATTTGAACTATGGAAAGCAAAGTCTCGGGAGCTGGATGAGTGGCAATGCACAAATGGATAAGTTCAACATTTTATGCAGCGTGACCTTCAAGCTTCCTCTGAGTCAGTGACCTGGTTTCAATGTTTTTAAAAAGAAAAAGGACCTCTGTGCTTGAGCAATGTGGCTAAAATGTTCTAACTCGGTGTCTTGATTCAGAATGGTGGTGTGTGATGCTTATCTCAGAATTTATTTATCTATAGGTATTTCCATGTTATCAGTAAGATCACACATCAACCAGCGTAACTGGTGTTCGGCTGCTGTTGGTCCATAAAGCCAGAGCATTTTCTAACTCTTTGTATGAGCAACGCGGGATTCTGTTTGACAGCTTTTATTATGTAAAACTGCACCGGGGGAGTTTAAACCTATCTGATGATCCATGATGATGCATTAATCTGTTACACTTGAGTTCAAACTCAAGTCAAGGTAGAACATAAACATAAAATCCATGGATCTTAGAGGAGCGAGCATATTAGGGCCATTTGAGGAAGAAAAGAAAGGGTGGCGAGGAGAGAGATTAAGCTCCTGGTGAGTGACGGTAGAATAAGTCAGCAGTACAAACACAGAGTCCATCTATTACAGTTCAGACAAAAATAGATGGATGTGATAATGAGAAAGTGTTCACTCCTCCACGTCCATGATGGAGACCTGCAGCAGATTTATTCCTGCTTTCCTGAATAAAGCAGAAGCAAAGAGTCCAGGCCTGACAGTTAATAAGAGATTTGACACTTTTTGTTCAAAAATACCAGAGATAAAATACAGCTGCTCATTTTCAGCAATGTCAGACCCACCCGAGTATAGATGGACAAACTATCAGGTCACGTGAACCATGAATTTCTAAAGAGAACCTTTTGAAAAGTGTCAAAGCCAACAACAGAGCTAATGGCTAGCTGTCAGTCAAACATGTCACATGACGTCTGGGCATCTGATTGGTCAGCTTTATGTCTTAATATAAATTTATCTGATGTGGTACAAAAATATTCACCCTCTCGATAGATTTCATGGATGTGAAATCTAATCATTGAGATCAAAACCTATTTTTGTACCAGGCTGTAAATGTTTGAGTATACTTAATAACACAGGAGTCAATAAGGATTTGATGTTTTGGAGCCAGCACCTAGTGGTCAGTTGGGGAACTGCAACTAAATGTGCTTCCTGAAACAGCTTCACTCCAGAAGTGATGCGTGATTTTCCACAGTGATTTTGAATCCTCATTTTCTCTGCAGTGTCATGTTGCAACACTGAAAACCACCAAAATACCGTAAATACCAAAACCATGAATGTTGTTTTATTTCAGCTATAAAGTTGGATGTTTCTGTGTTTTGCAGCCAGTTGGGTCCTACTTCCCAGTAGGACTCTGGGGGGGAATCAGACACTCAACTCCATCCCTCTCTCCTGCAGAGTGTGTCGTTTTCTTAAATCTACACTGATATTTTGCGATTCCCCTTTCTGAGCTACAGTGAATGCAGCATGATGTCGTTGGGGGTGGTCCCAGATAATTCTGCTCTGCTGTCCATTTTCAGAGGTGCCCTTACAGCTTTGTTCGCAGCAGCTGGTTTTACGGGGGAAGGGCCAGGCATTCAGTTTGGCTCCTCCCCTCTCTTCTGTGGGGTGTGCCTTATTTGAAAGTGGAGTTGAAGCTTTGTGCAGCCCACTTCTGAGGAACGGTGAATGTGTCATGTGAAGCTGAGTGGAGATAAAATTTGGATGGGTTCTGGATAAACGTACCCCAGTTGCAGATCAGACAGTTGTGCGTCACTTCAGAAACCCAAATAAACTGCCTCAAGCAATGAAAATCTTTTTAAATGTTCCCTTTTAAATCAGGAAACTTGCAAACAGATAAATGGCCATATATTGTATAGTTTTGATAAAAACAGGTGGCGTGCTCTTGCTGAAATGGTACAAAAGTGAAACAGTCATTGTTTTCTGAATTCTAAGTCTCTGTTTTGTGGATCTGTTTGAACCAGAATCGGCACAAATATAATTCTTTTAATTTGGAAAAGGGCTTGTATTTGTGCTGCTTTTATTTTTGCTAAAGGCACCAGAGCAACGGTCAGGGAGCATTCCTTCATGTCTGCAGACGTTGGTGTATTTAGCAGATGGACTTGGATTTCTGATATCTGTTTGAAGGAAACCTGCTCAGTTACATGTGCAACTCCAAACCCTCCATTCATGCAGGCTGTTTGAGCTTTTAAAAGTCCTCCTCATAACTTTATCACTAGGAAAATAAAAGATGAAAGCAAACTCAAATGCAGGCGTTAGTTAAACATCACGAGTCATTCCTGTCAGAGGACCCACGTAGACATTCTCGTTTTGCTGTTAAAAACTACATTTCTCCTCCACGGCTTTCCCTGATCTTTCCACAGGCTCAGACTGGTATGCACCCACTTATCAGAGAGCAAATAAAATGTAAATGACTCGGCTCCCCCACGTCAGGACTTTTGTGTCTTTGAGCCTCCAAGTGGCCAAACATTTGAAGGGAAGTGCTGGCTTTTTTTATGAGAGGGCTATTGTTGTTTTAACTCAGTCATGGGGATGGAGTAAACTCTGTAAGCTGTCTCGGTAGGGGGGTATGCGGGGTGGGAAGATAGCATCAGGCCAGAAACGGGGAAATTCCACTGCAGGGGAGTGATACCATCTGACAGTTCAGAGAGAGCCTCCATGTAGTCATTATGAAAGGCTGTAAAGTGCTTTAAGTGCATGTTTGCATCTGCGTGATCAGAGTGAAGGATTCTGTGTAACAAAACTCATCACACGTGTGTTTTAGAGGAACTTTAAAGCTTTCAAACAGCTTCAGTTTCTGCATATGCTGTTGCTCCTGAGATCTGATCGCAGCACTTAACGCGTGTGTGTGTGTGTGTGTGTGTTCACACCTGGAACTAGATTTGTGATGAAATGCATCTTGGGTGATCAGATCTGACCTTCAGCTCTGTATGCAAATAAACACGCACGCCATTTTCACCAGTTTTTTTTCTTCTTCTTTAAAAAAAAGCAAGATATAATGAAGAAGAGCTATCACAAGCATCTGTTGTCTTTCAGCTTATTTACATTTAAGAATGTTTGATTCTTGCACAAGTTTGTCAAAATGTAATTGGAAACTATGATTACAAAAGTTAATTTCAAAGGAATTTTCAAAGTTGGAACGTTTCTATGAGAATTAATGAAAATCATCTTGAAGTTTGCTAAATTCAACCAAGAACTTGGAATTGTGAAACAAACATATTCAGCATTGATGTGCTTAAAAAGAAAAACATGCTAAATGAAAATGTTAATTATGTTAATTAATTTCTGTGCATTCCTACAGCACATGCAAATTATTTTAAATGCAAATAAAAACAAAAACTGTAGAATTTGAGTTTATGGATTTTAACTAGGAAAAGCAAAATTAACTCATTTAGTATGGTTTAAACAAGCTAACACCATTTTATTGTCACTTGGTACCAAGAATAATAAATTCAGATCTGGTAGTTCATGTTTGAGAAGTTGCGTTGAATTCATGTGCGTGTCCCACGTGTCATCTGCCCCCATTTCCATACATTTTAAATAGGGTGATGTCATCCGTTGTTGAAATGAATTGTGGATTGCAGCCAATCAGCATCTAAGGGTTTAAGCTCATCCAGGAAGTATGTTTTGTTGCTGTTCCTCCACTCACCACCAGGTGCTGGCTCCTGCAAATCCCCATTAACCCCCATTTTAAATGGTCCAGCTTTGCAGCAGAATTAAACGTATTTAAATCCTGGTACAAAAATCAGTTTTGGTCTCTGTAGTTAGATTTGGCATCGAACAACTCCACTGGGGGTGAAATGTTTTGTTACATATATTAAGTAATTTAGCTGACCAACCAGATGTGCAGAATTAGTTGAAGCTTTGACAGCTTTGTTCCGCCTCTTTGCAACATGTGCTGCAGTTTGAGGTAAAACGGGCTTCAAAGGCTCTTTCTACAAATCTATGGGTCACATGACCGGACGGTTTGTCCATCTCTATACAGCTCTGAGGTCTGATGCTTCCATCAAAAATTGAAACATTTTCATCTTTTGAAGCGTCAACGCATGCATCAGCCAATCAGATTGCAGCTAGAGCCTAGTCGATGAAATTGTACGTGGGGGCGGGTCTTTAGCGACTCAAGTACGCCTGTGATCAAACCTCACATTACAGGAATATGGAGGAAAGATTAGTAATCACTGTGTTGAATCACTGAATTTTTTTTCTGATCAAGAGACACAAGTCTCAGAAGTAAATCTGGAAGTTGCCATCAGAGGTTGATATATCTGGTAGGACTGCGTTTGTGGTTTGTGCGTCTGTGGACAGCAGTGATGTGTCGCTCGAGCCGAAGCTCTTAAATGCAGCCGACGCTACATCCAGCCGATGAAGTGAATCATTAGAGCCGACTCCCGTGCAGTGAGAGCCGACTCCCGTGCAGTGAGAGCCGGCTCTCGTCACGTTTCCTGTCGTTCAGTTTACTGGCTGCTTTTCCATGGAACATAGTTGCTAGCAGTTAGCTGGTCATCACAACAATTACTCCTCTTCTTGGATATTTCAGCAGCTGTTTTTGTTTTTTTCTGGTCATGACGACACAATCAACCGAAGCGTCAGACACTCCCCTCCATCATGCGTTGCCTCGACACGTACGTGTCAATCCAGCGCCAGACTCGGGAGAAGACACTTTGGAGTGTTCTCTTTACTGGAACAGCAAAGTACTTCATGAAATAAAGCACAATCTTTTTTTTTTCTCCACATGTTCAAAAACATTAGTAGTTATTCCTGAAGTACATTTTGGGATAGATCTCAAGTCTCCAGAAATGTCCACTGGACACGTCCTTGATAAAATTGGGGTTTTGTCAGTTGCCATGAATAGCTGTAGATGGCAACTTAAAACTGGAGCAATATTTTAGCTGAGACTGGTCATGATTTAGCCTTGAAATTTAGACGTACCGCCATCAAATTTACATCTGCTCAGCAGGTCCGTTCAAATACCCTCCGTTGAAGGTCATAACGATACCCAAAAGTCTTGGGGAACCAACCAGAACAGTGTCTTACGAATTGTGGTTAGATGGCGTATTTTTAAGTATTTATTAGTTTATTTTATTGAGGCCAGTTTAAACATCTGCTTCATAGTGACAGCTTACCATCTTTTATGCTAACCTACTCTGCGCTAACGATGTCTGCTGACAGTATTGGACTGAATGTGCAGTAGATTGCTTGTGGTGCTGAAAACTCCCTTTTTGTTTATGTGAGTTAAAGTTGAGTGTCGGTGATCAAATGCATTTGAAGTCTGTTCCAAAGAATTCCCATATAGTCCCGTTTATTCCCTTTTGAAAATTCCTGGAATTTTTCAGCCCCAGTGAGGATCATTAACTGTCTGTAAAGCAGCAACGGAGCACCGAAGGAGCATTAGCAAATGCTTGTACGTCCGTGAGGAGCTGCACAGCATGTTGCTCCGGGGCACTGGGGGCTGCTCCCATCAGATCACTGCCCTTAAACTTTTACGGCGGCGGGGGTCATAATTTCAGGGCGTCTCCTTTCACAGTGCAGAAGGGGGTGTGCGCTGGACGACTGAGGCAATTTGTTGAAATACTAATAACACACTCTAACACATTCCACTCTGACTTTATCTGGGTTTGGTCGGGGAGAGTAATAGTTTAGGATTTCCGCTCTAATTTCTTCCCGTCTGATTCGACTTCTCATTCCTGTCCGTTTCCGTGGCAGCTCGGTCCGGCGCGCAGACCCGTCTGGCAGCGGTGGTTAAATGGCTTCTGCGCAGAAAAAGCCTGTCATTTAGTTTATGGATGGGCGGTTCACTATTTGTCTCTTCTGCTGGTCCTTCACCTGCCAGTCCTGCTTCAGCCAGTAACAGGATCATTAAAGTAAACTCAACCCACATTGCTCGCTTCCAGTCTTGCCTCAAGTACAGATTGCACCATGAAAGAATAGAAAAACTTAAGGAGACCGTTTGGTAGTTTTTGTTGTTTATTATTTTTTCTAGTGTCCATCACTATCTCGGCTTGTCTCTTTATAATCAGTGAAAGGTATGAAGCATTTTGGACACATGATGACTTGTTCTTGTCCTAGCTCAGTATTTTTGAGTTTCGTTGGGTGTTATCTTACTCCCAGATGTCCCTCGTGTGTCGTCTTTCCCAAAGAGCCCGTGTTCCTGTGTACTGAGAGGAAAAAGTACTTGGGCCCCTTGAACCTTTTGATTTTAATCACGATACTTGACAAAGTGCTGATAACTCAATCAATTTTTATATCTCTACAAAACACATCCATTAAATATATGAAGTGTTGGAGGAGAAAGTAAGTGAACCCTTGAAGTTATTAGCTGATTGAGCATCTTTGACAGCAGTCACTTGAGAATCTGCACAATGTTCAGGAGGAAACTGTAAACCATGAATGTTTGCAGAACTGCTTCAGCTTTATGATTTTTTTTTTTTTAAAAATCGACTCTGTAGTGGATTTACTTCCTGTCATGATGTGGGTGTATTTGATGTGGTTATTGTTGGGTTTTGTTCAGTGTTGGTGTTCTAGGTTCTTGTTTTCTGTGTCTGTGAGCTTTACTTCCTGTCTTATTTTGAAATCCTGTCTGACTTTCCTTTTCCTCGTTCTCCTGATGTGTTTCACCTGTGTCTCCTTACCCCTCTGTGTATATAAGGTCCTGTCTTTGTCCCTGTGCTCATCCGTACTGTTTACTTCCTGTGCTCCTGTCTTTAGGATTTCTGAGTCTTGTCTTTGGGTTTTTGGATTTTCCCGCCCTGGGAGTGTTTTTGGTTTTGTTCATTACTAATTATCAGTTTTGGATTACTCCTGCCTCCCCGCCTGCTCTCCTGCATTTGGGTCCTCCATTCAACCCCTCACCACATGACACTTCCATGTTTAGGGTCATGGTACCACTGACGTTATCTTAGAGGATTCTTCAGTAAACTAACATTTCTTTTAACCAAGGTCCTGAGACAGTAGAGCGAACCCAAATCATGATGCTCCCTCTACCACACCTCACCACCAGGATGATGTTTTGAAGAATTCAGTTGAAAATACTTTATTAAACCTCAAAGGGACATTAATTATTGCAGAAGTTGTCTTCAGTCTCTTCAGAGATTGACTGTAGAAGGATCTCCCATAGCAGCATCTCCAGTCCAGTCTGTTGTCCAGGTGAACGCAGAGGTATTTATACTCCTCCACCACAGGTTTTCAGGACTTGGGGTCTGAAACCATTTGGACCTCCGGCCTTGTTCCTGTTCAGTCTCTCCACCCGTCTCCTCACCTGACAGCTTATAGATGGACAAGTGGAAGGGGGAAGTGGCGAGGGTCCCAGCATCTCCTGATGTGGTTGGAGACAACTATGAAGCAGCAGCAGATCCATGACTGAGGTGGAAGATGAAACAGCTGAGATGTGACAGGAAAGCTGTGGGTCAACGGAGGGTGGGAGGTCTGTTAGTCTGGGGGACGAGAGGAGGATGCTGAGCTCGTTTCTGAAATGAACCTGCTGAAGAATGTGTTCAGTTGATTTGCTCTGTCCAGACTTCCATCTCTTTGATCCCGTCATCTCTGATGTTGCTCTGCTGGAGCTTGTTCTCTAGCTTTCTCCTCTTCACCTCCTTGTTGAACAGCAGCTTTTTATTTTCTTCTGAAGTGTCATAAATGTGGCAGGATCCCAAACAGCGATGTTTACCAGTTCCAGTCACGTCTTCAAGCCTTTAGTTGTTACTCCGGGGTTCTTCTTTACCACAAAGAGCAGCATCACTATTAAACTGTTTCCATTTATAGACCATTTGTCTAACTGTGGACTGACGGTTGCCTAAACACAACATAACTTTGTATCCATTTCCAGCCTGATGAAGAGTCGCTACTCTTTTATGTCTTCAGACATCTTCGTCTTTGTGAGAGCCCAAATAGTGGAGCTTTAGTAGTGCTGGTGCCATGTGCAGGGTTGTAGAAATGACCTGTCTGTGATGGAGGAATGAAAGGGATAGAAATTCAATCTGATTGTTTTAACCAAAACTCGGCGAAAAGATGTAACGTGCAAAGTTTGAACTTTCCAGTTCGCTCCCATTATTTTCCATATTTTCCAAAGGAAAGTTTTTAGTATTTTGCAACTCTCCTCAGCTGCTTCTAAAGAGCCCCCACTTCAAAACATGTGCACGCACATACGTGCCTTAGAGCAACAAGCTTTCATGCAGAAGCACCATATCTTTCAGGGAAGGATGTGGTTTTCAGGTTGCGTGATCTGAGGTCATGGTTCACCTGCATCCCTGCAGGCCTATCAGCCAATCTGGCGTTTGGAAAATACGACTAAAGCAAATATGACTTCTGAGCGGTTGAAAGATTAAATTACCTTTTTGAGACTTGTTGCAGTGTTCCTATTAGGTTTGTTACCCAAATTAGATATTTCCCCTCTGTTAGAGGGGACATATGATGAAGAAATGAATTCAAATGTTTTGTTGTTGAAGCTGCGTTTCCTCTAGTGGGGGGGTGGGTTTTTCAAAATGTCACCATTTAGCAGGTGTTTGTGTGAGATTTCACAACAAACAGTTGCTCATTTTTGTCAAAAATAAACTTTTTTCAGGACAAAAAGTTGAAATTATTCCAAATTTTATGTCAAAATGTTGTAAAAAGCTTATATTTTCCAACATATAAATGAAAATTTAAGTAAAACAAAAAAAAATCACCATTTTGAGACATTTGTTCATCGAAAAAAGTGTCAATCTTGCAAAATTTGAAACTTTACAATTTCTTTTAATTTTTTGCCTTTTTACAAAAACTCAACCAAACTGTGATTGTAGCTGAAAAGTTTTAATAAAGGCTGCAATTTTCAGAAATCTTTCAAAATTCACCATTTTACGCGTAAAATTAGGTCTTTTTTTAATGGAAAAGGTTTGTTTTTGTTTTTTCTTTGATTATGTGATTCTAGTACAAAAGTTCAATTTCATGATAAAGGTTGCAAATT
Source organism: Arrhamphus sclerolepis (assembly GCA_037176975.1). Taxonomy (NCBI): domain Eukaryota; kingdom Metazoa; phylum Chordata; class Actinopteri; order Beloniformes; family Hemiramphidae; genus Arrhamphus; species Arrhamphus sclerolepis. The sequence continues at coordinate 4,952 of JBAMYA010020307.1, read as the reverse complement.
TTGTGAAATTTGAAATGTTGTGAAATAAATGAACTTTGTTTTCCCCCCAAGGACGAGCAGGAAATCTGACAACATAGCTGGTTGTGAAATTAAAGAATAACAGACCCTTTAGCAGTTACCATGGTGATGTGAAATAGTTAAGCATCCCTGTTCTAAAGCCTGCAGGTCTTTGACTTAAGTCATGTCAGCGATATTTCATTAAGACCTCAGGACACTGTACGTACTCGTGGAAGAACGTTCTGGTGTACTTCCATGGACATTCAGGTGGGTAACAGACTGAACTAAATGGTGGAACACAGCTTTTCCAGGATGACTTTCTGCAGCGATCCAACCAGTATAAAAGCTGTGAGGCTTGCAGTGTTGGCTTCCATTGTGGGACTGCACTTAACTCTGTAAGTGAGGAGGTCTTAAAGTCCCACCACAGTAAACTGAGACGCTGCTGCTGGCCAGAGTTGGGAGGCCCACAGAGCGCTCACGATCAGATATCTCAGAGGGTGCTTGACCAGGATTTGACCCATTTAGACTGTGAGGTGCCGTGTGTGGCTGCAGCTAAACTGAGACTTCACAAACATGTACTCAGGCGTGCTAACAGAAGACAGTTGGTGGTGATGATGGTTTTACATGAACGAGTCTTACTCATGAAGTTATGACAGACGTTGAGTCATGATTACCATGTTGACATTTGTAACACTAAGCATCACAGCAAGTTCTGTTCAGCCCTCAAACTATGGCCAGGCTAGCTGCACACTGTTGACCGTAACCACAGAGGAGTTTTCAAAGTCTGATACTTGATTTGAATCAACTGGAGGTTAGCCATGAGCAAGGAACATCTTTGAGTGCAATTATAGAGTTGATTGTTACCTCAGACATCCAAATAAATGTTCTTGTGGGAAAAAAAAGGTCATTTTTTTCTTATATCTCCTTTAACAAAGGTCTGTCCAGGCATGAAACTGATACCTAAACAACATGTCCTTACCAAATGAACCAGCCAACTCCTGCACGGCATCTTGTTTGAGTTAACACTTCAAAGAGAGCGTAACTAGCAAGCTTGAAAGCAATGCCAACAAGTTTTAAAAAAAGGTAGGTCAGCTGCTGCTGCAGTTCTGAAAGCTCCATATCTTCTTCTTGATATAAACTTGAAAAGCTTAACCGTTCAGTTGGTTAAGAGGTGACACATGCCAACTCTTCTGCTTCTGATCACGTAGGCTGAATGGTTCAGGATTATCAGGCTGAAAACGACGGCCTTCTCTGAAAGTCATGGCAACAGAGACGTGTACGTACATGTACGTATTTTAAAGGGTTGGCAGTGTGGATCCTTCTCTTTTAAGTGGAACATATGGCAGTAGAAGCTACCAGAGTATTGCAGAACATGTGTAAGGTGGCAGCACTCACCTTTCCAGATATCTGCCTTTCTTCCTCCAATATTTCCAGCTGAAGTCGATGTGATCAGAACTCATGAAGCTGTGAGTGATCATCTTTTCCTTGTTGAAATGATGGAAATACAACCAGGACTTTCTTGTGAGGTTAAGTGCATCCTTCTTTTCACACCAAATTAGTGCCTTCCATCTTCTCTGTTCGTATCAGAGATCTTTCAATCACTCCAGTTCAGTAAATACTTTACCCGTGGAAGAATGAATGTGTAGGTTCTTTGCTTTAGAGCTACAACCACAATTCTATTAAGTTTTGGATGCTATGTTAAACATAAAAACAGAATACAGTGACTTGCAGTTCTCATAAAGCCATATTTTATTCCCAGTAGAACATAAAGAACATACCAGATGTTGAAAACGAGACATTTTACCATTTCGTGGAAAACATTAGTTCATTTTGACTTTGATGGCAGCAAGAGGTAATAGAAAAAAATGTTAGTCTTCTTGTAACAACTGTCTGTAAACGTCTGTGAACTGAGGAGACCAGAGATTGTTGCTGGATTCTGGTTCTCTGATGCTGCAGATGTTTTCTATTGGTGGATTGTCTGGACTGCAGGCAGACCAGTTCAGCACCAGGGGCCTCATTTATAAATGCTGTGCACGCACAAAACAGGGTCTGAAAGTTGCGTATGTCACTTTCCATGAAAAGATCGGGATATATTTAAAAAACACTTGATGGGGGAACGTGTGCACCTCTACCCCAAGTTTGTACCTTGTGCACAAACATTTTGGAGATGGGGATGGTGAGGTTGGGAACTGAAGCCACGTTCATCTCATCCATTTAACTTCAGTTCATATCAGACTTGTAAATCCACGTAGCCAATAACAGCAAATCCTGCAGTATTATGGACGCGTTACTGTAGTGTTCCATTACCTGGCCCCCGATGATGACTGATAATAGATCAGTGGTCTTGGATCTATGTGCTGAACTGGGTCCAGTGTTAGACAGACCAACCACCATCCCAGGGCGTGTTGACCGTTCTCGGGTTTCTGGCAAAAATGGCTCTTTGCAGCAGAAATTAACCCAGAGGTGTATGTTTTTGATATGATTAATATACCAGGGTTCTCCACACCATATAACGATGGTGGAATATGCAGCGAATCCACCTGAACAAACGTCCAGGTGGTCTGTGATTTAGAAAGAGAAGCTGCATGCAGGTGTGCATACTCAAGGTTTAAATCAGGATGGTTTTTGTCTTGTTGTTGTTTGTTGTTTTGTTTTCTTTTTTGCACGTGCCATTTTTGGTTTTTAGGTATAAATAAACTTTTAACAAGCAATCCTACGCACAGTTTTATAAATGAGGCCCCTGGACTTTTGTGATGGATGCAGAATGTGGTTCAGCATTGTCTTGCTGAAATATGCAAGGTCTTCCCTGACAGAGACATTGTCTGGATGGAAGCAGGTGTTTCTTTAAAACTTCTGTGTAATCTGCAGCATTGATGGAACCTTTCCAAATATGGAAGCTTCATGCTTCCGAACTGTCCACTGATAACAAGCTGAATGGTTCCTCTCCTCTTAGTATGCAGTACACAATGTCCATGGTTTCCTAAAACAATTCATTCATCTGACCATAGAAGACTTTTCCATTTCTCCTCAGATCAACTTAGATGAGCTTTTGGTCCAGAGAAGACGGCTGCATATATGGATCATGTTCACATTTGGTTTCTTCTTTGAGGACACAGCTTTAACTTGCATTTGTGGGTTGTAGGTGACCTGTGTTCACACAGTGATTTCTGGAAGTGTTCCTGAGCCCATGAAGGGATGTCCAGCAGAATCTGGACTGTCTTTAATGCCGTGACGTCCAGCAGAATCTGGACTGTCTTTAATGCCGTGACGTCCACCAGAATCTGGACTGTCTTTAATGCCGTGACGTCCAGCAGAATCTGGACTGTCTTTAATGCAGTGATGTCCAGTAGCATCAGGACTGTCTTTAATTCAGTGATGTCCAGTAGACAATCAGGACTGTCTTTAATTCAGTGATGTCAATAGCAGACCTCTAGGACCAACCTCTAGTTTTGACCTTCAGGCACACAGACACTCCTCCTGGTTTCCTGAATCTTTAGATGATATTATATACTGTAGATGGTGGTATCTTCAAAGTCTCTGTCATTTAATACAGAGGAACATTTTTCTGAAATTCTTCCACAATTTCTAGACGTAGTCTGTTGCTGATTGGCTCATCTCTACCTCCAAGGGACTCTGAAATGCTCCTAACTGACCTGTTGGCAATGAACGTAATTAGTATGATCCTCCATTTGTTTTTTGACTTGCCCCACTTACTTCTCCAGCCTTTTGTTGCCTCTCGTCCTGCGTTTTAGTGATGCGTTGCTGCTGTCAAACTAAAAATGAGTGTATAGCAGTAGTGTGAGACTGCGTACAAACCGCAGCACAGCACATGAAGCCCAGAAAAGATTGCTTTTTGTGTTATGAGCTTGTGAAATATGTGTGAAATACATATTAATGTTGATGGTATGATGCAGAGCTAGGCGATATGACCTGAAATCTATATCATTATTAATTGAACCTCGATTTATGATGAGCAATTATTTCTATATATATGTGTGTGTATGTGTGTATATATATATATATATATATATGATAAACAGGAAGTTTACAGTTTAACTATATATGCTCATTTACTGAATATTTCAAAGAAGAGAAATAATTAAAACATTTGACATGAGAAAGACGACAACCCCATTGTGTGTTATTTGTGTAAAACATGAATAAAAAAAGAAAACAATGATATGAAAATCCTTTCATTCATTCTATATTCAGTTGAATGCACTACAAAGACGAGATATTTAATGTACAAACTGATAAACTTTGGGGTTGTTTTCGAAAACCTCCTCAACTTTCCCAGTTTTTTGTGGTCCCTGTACCAGCTTTTTCCAAACGTGTTGCAGCCATCAAATTCAAAATGAGTGAATGAATGTTTATATTAAAACAAATCAGCTTGAACATTAAATATCTTGACTTTGTTGTGTATTCAATTGAATATAAGTTGAAAAGGATTTCCAAATCGTTGTTTTTATTTATGTTTTACACAATGTCCCACATTCGTTGGAATTGGAGTTGTTTGTTGATTATTGGTGGGCAGGTTGAATTGCATGACCTTCACGGTGAATGATTGAGACTTTAGAATTCAGAAGCATTTGACACCAAAGTTTCCCAGAAAGCATCACACAAAAAAGATCTGAATTGCAAGTTCTGACTTTTTACTTTTTGTTGCTTTTAAAAAAAAAAGTAGTTTAATATGTTTTCATGCCTCTACAGGGGTCTTTCTGTGTGGAGTTTGCATGTTCTCCCCGTCCTTACGTGGGTTCTCCCAGGTACTCCGGCGTCCTCCCACAGTCCAAAGACATGCTCCTTAGGCTGATTGGTGTTCATAAATTGTCCCTAGGTGTGAGTGAGAGTGTGAATGGTTGTCTGTCTACATGTGGACCTGCGATGGACTGGCGACCTGTCCAGGGTGGACCCCTGCCTTTCGCCCAGAGAGAGCTGGGATAGGCTCCAGCAGA